>JAUTDX010003406.1:0-35318 GCA_030844895.1 Ambrosia x helenae | reverse complement strand
CGGGGCGACACATTTACGGTAATAATGTCTAATGCACAAATGATATTAGGTAGTTTTGTCCAGAACAAGGAAATAATGTTATAAGCAAGTGCTTGAAGGCACTGGAGTATGGATGCTTGCATTGTTTGCGTCCATTAAGGAGGTTAAGGAAACGAGGAAGGAACTGGAACTTGATGGGAGTCTGACTTGGGATCACATGAAAGATTTTAATCGGTCATAAGCAATCGATCGAGGGATCATATGGAGTTCATCTCCTGAAGTGTTTTTCTTTTTAATATCAAAACGTCGACTTTACAACTAGAATGTGTTCCTTGAGAAGGGGGGATTAGTCAAGCGTGACTTGCAGACATCTATGGCGTTCAAGGAAACAACACAAATGTATGGTAAATAAAATATATGAGGGGGGGGGGGGGGTTGGGATGAGCTTCAGCCAGTCGAGAAAGGCTGACATGGAAGTATAAAAGGAACAGTAGTTGCAAAGTTTTTGTGATTATAAGCAGGCATTTTGCAAAGGTCTAAAGTGGTATGAGGTGATGTACATAAACTTTTAGATCATTTCAGCTTCTGGTGATTATTTTCAAGTAGATTATATGATTTGAGATTGCTGTAAGTTTACAACCCACCATTTTGTACAAAAAAATTCCTTATTCATAATATAAAGAGTCGAGTCGTATAATGAAATTTTGGAAATGATCTACTCATGTATTCTAGAAAACGTGATTTATGGTAAAACGTTTGGTAACGACTTTTTTTTTTCTTTCGAAAATAACGTGTGTAGAGTTTAAAGCTTGTGTATACAACGACACACTCCTTTACTAAAATTTTGAATTTCCAGCTCTAGACACCTAAAGTGTACGACCTTGTGGTAGGTGAACTTCCAGAAAAAGAAAGTTTTTGTGAACCCGAGAGTTCGTATTGAAAACACTAATTTTGATTCGGTATATAAAAATGTTGTATGTTAACCAATCATGTGCCCAAAGCGTCTGGCCCTTTGTTATGTGATTTGCACTTATCGTGTGCCAAAATTTAGGGGAAATGATTTCTTGTATGAACCCAATGTTGGGTGAGTTCATAACCAAAAGGCTAAACGGATAGAAAGGGCAAAATGATAAGTTTAGAAACTAATTTTATGGCAACAAAGAAACACCGAGGATTGCACATAGTTCAGATTGAATCAATGGAGAAACTATTTAGCGATTTTCCACTTTGATAAGCAAGGAGTACTACGATCTTAGTATTTGCGATCAACAGTTAAAACCTTGAGAGGTAGATTAGAAGTATCGGTGGACGAAGGAGAGACTAGGAGAAATGATAAGACCACTTAAGGTAACCAGTTATCGATTGAAGTCCCAACGACTATAAGGTGTGTTTGCCCAACTTGGGATATTTTTTCTTGAATGATGATAAGGGACGATCATATAAAGGAATGTTTTACAGAACACCATTTTGACTGATTGAGCGGACGTGTAAAGATTGGCTTCCAAGAGGGAATGTTCAAATTTATCAAGGAGCATTGGAACCTTCTGCGGTACCATCCTATATCGTGTGTGTATCGCAAGCATCCGAGTTTTGGAATCCTACAAGGTTACTAAATCCTTATAGGCATCGGATGGGAGAAAGGTATGGTGTCATAGAATGACTAAAGTGCTACAAGGTAGCTCTTATATCAACAAATGCAAATGGATCACGATGGATGTGTCTAGCGTCATCGTTCCAACGAATGAGATGGAGTGTTGTAGACACATTGAAGTTGGTATGAGAACGAGGATTTCAAAATGTTGGGGAGTGGAGCCGAACATGGCGTGCGACAATTTTTTTTTTGCATAGGCGTCAAGCCTTGTCCGACTCAAATGACATCAGCAAATGTTTAGGAATTTTAAACGAACATGGAGAGAGTTACACGTCATAGGGTGCTCATCAAGAAAATCCCTATTCACGTGCGTTTGATGTGGATAACAAGCCCTACATAACAAATTTAGAAAACTTGGTATTGACCATGATCATCGACTCGAAACGTAGCGTTCACTAAGATTCCTATGCACCGCAAATTATGATTACGTGTGCACCCGTAATAATAATTTTTCCCTGCATGGTTCCCCAAGTGTTCTTTAATTCCGAGCTTTTGACCAGGGTGAGAAGAATTATGTAGAATGAATTGACTAGGAAAAGTCTATTAGGTTCTTTCCTTCATTAGAAGGCTATCCAAACGTTCTAGCTTGAACTTCAAGAGAGTGGTCATCCATTCACTCGTCCTGGGGTAAGTAGAATCATCAACGCAAGTCATCTATTTGCTAGGCGTTGATCTACTGATTAGTTCGGGTGGTTGGTGAAGTTGCGAGGACCAGTCAAGCATAAATCATGACGGTACGGCGATCGGGGACCTATAGTCGCCCGTATCTTCAGAGAGTACATGGTTGGGGTTGAGGACGAGGGCATCCTCTTTGTGACAGCAATATCCAAATGTACACTTAAGAGCTTGTTATGTTACGAATATAATGCAAATGGAATGGAACTTGTGCAGTGCGTTGTGATGAAAATGTTTTTCATACAAGGGGAAACGTTTTCGAAAATTTTTGTGTTAGTTATAGTTTAGACTCAAAAGAGTCCTAATTCACTATAACCATTGACTATGCTACCAATCTGTCACACCCCGCCAAGGCGGAAGCACGGGATGTAACTCGAAAGGTTTCCAAGCACAAGATTCAAGCAAACAACTAAATAAAACATAAGCTTTGATTTCAGCTTGTCAAAAGTTACAATTTGAGAATTCGTTGTTTTGGAAATCGAAGGATTTTATATCCAAACTTTGTAAGACTTGATAGTTCAAATAAAAATCCCCGCAAAAGTCGTGTCGTGTAACGCATGCTTGAATCCCAAGTTCCATTCATGAAAATCTATTACTTGAAAAGCATGCCTAAAAGATTTTATCAAGATAAAGTTGGTGAGTTCATAGGTTTTGTGATTTATTGTAAATTGTTCATGTATGTTCGTTTGGGAAAATCCCGTGAGTTGTCTATGAAAAAAAATTGTAACTTGTTTGTGGAAACCATGATTTTTCTTGTGGATATCCTTGTATGGTATTCCTTGGACTCTGTCTTTTGTACATGAAAATAATACACTAGAATCCTTGTAAGGTATCCTTTAGGACGATTTGGAAAACTCATAAACCATTCCTTTGGAATATTACTGTAAGACTTATAAAAATATTCCCTTGAAATATAGCATGAAAACTATTTGAGAAGTGTTGTATTACTTCTCAATGTTCGAGAAAATGTACACAAGCCTATGAATTCGTGAATGATCGGATTTCTGGTTACCTGTAAACCATAATGAATCAGTGCCTAGCTAGGGTAATGATGTATGTGTCAACATGAGCCTATAAGCACCTAAACGTGTTGTGTCTCGCCCATTGTGTGATTGTTTAGGAACAACATGCACTCTCTTGATATATGTCATTCGGTTAGCGCGACTAACCAAGAGTGGGGGTGTTAACCCAATAGTACTATTCAAGTGTTCCACGGCTAAGTCCATAGCTAATGGTTATAGTAATGAAATGAAACGAGGATTCCTTGCGCATATTGTACTGTACCAGGACTCCCAGTTCTATGTTTGTCTCATGCACACATAAGGATCGAATTCATTTCATACTAAGCTTGTAAATGTGTACTTTGTGAATGTAACATGTATATGTACTTTTAAATGTGAACTTGTAATGTAACTTGTAAATGTAATACTGATAACTGAAAACTTGTAAATGAAAACTATATACTTGTAAATGCATGTTTTTCCCCAAAATTGTAAAATTGTAAAAAGGGGCTGTGAAACTCACATGGTGACTGAATATGTGGTCTAGCAAAGCAGATAAGTGAGATTACTACTATCCCGATAATAAGTGCCCTATGGTTATCAAGGACATAGTAAGTTGTACGTTCTTGTCGTCTACCATAAAAGTTGTTCAGCCGACTTGTGGACCCTTGTACCATGTATATATGAGGCCATTGTTTATGCACATGATAATTACTATGTATCTTTGTTTGTACTTTCGAAAAGTGTACGGTTTATAGAATCTTGGAGGTTCTTATTATAAAAAGATGATCAATTTTTGTAAAAACCAGTTCCAGATGTTATCATAGGTTACTATGAATCACTCTATTTTTAACCCATGTCATGAGGTTAGGTGAAACATAGTGGTTTTAACATGTGTTCTTGTGTTATTATGTTAAAGACATGTTCAACACATGTTGGCGGCATTTTAACATATGTTCTTATTAACACGAGATTTCACCATGTTTATATTTGTTCAAAAATCCGAATCTTGTTTAACCAAAATCGACCCTCACATACTCGCTTATGTACACAAGTGTGACTACGAGTATGTATGTCACACCCCGCCTAGGCGGAAACACAGGATGCAACCACGAAAGGTTTTCAAGCACTAGATTCGAGCAAACATTCCAACTTATTTAATAATAAAAGTACCAACTTGTTTAACGACAACAACCATCACAAAATATTGTTTAAAACCCAACACGAGATCATAAGTTTTAAAAACACCAAAAGTGATAGTCGTGAATGAATGCCCAAACATATCCCAAGTTCCATCCATAGCTTAGTTACATGAAACACATGCATAAAAACTTTGTCAACAAAAGTTGGCGAGTTCACAGGTTTGAAATAGTTGAAAATGTAAATTTAATAAAATCCTTGAATGACCCGTCATTGTCTAGCTAAGATGAATGACAATAAACGTTCATGAGCCAATAACCAAACCTTGACAAGTGGTGCCTCGCACATCGCACAATAAAGGCAATGTATCATCATAAAAGAAATACAAGCACTCTTTTGTCGTATGTATCCGGGTTAGAGTGACTAACCAAGAGTGGGGGTGTCAACCCAATAGATCTATTCAAGCGTTTCTAGGCTAAATCCAAAGCTAATGGTTACGGTAAACTAATTACACGAGGGCTTAGTGAGTACTCTAAACATATTGTCTCATGTATAACCGGTCTGCTAGGAATTCATTCTAAAACTAGTAAACAATGCATGATTTTCCCCAAAATATAAAACAGTAAAAGGGGCCGTGCAACTCACCTCAAGTCTGCGCGTAGTCTAGCAAGAATGTATGTCCGACAACTAAGTATCCCGACCTACACGCCCTATATACATACATGGACACCATAGATTTATCGAAAAGGTCCATGGTACTCGTGATTCACCCAATCTTGTGTGATGCATTTGTTTAGTTTCTTGGTGACTTTCATGTTATTCAATAATAGTTGTTTTATCAATAGAAAACCTCTTTTTATAACATTAGTTCCTAACACATGTTATTAGTTATAAAACACATATTTTTGTTCAAAACGAGTTATATTATTTACAAACTACACGTGACCTTTGTTATACGTACACAAAAGCTCACATATATGTGTACCCACGTATATACACGCGTACATATATATATATATGTGTGTGTGTGTGTGTGTGTGTGTTTCAATGCATTAGCATAGGTGTTTATGTCATGAGATCTACACTCATACCTATATACCCATATATGTATGCACTTTGGTACATCTATCCATATTAATAACTATGTTTATGAGATTATTATTCACATACATACATACCATATACACACGCGCATACACACATAAATACACACACATAGATCTTGCTTCCCGAATGCGATACGTGAGACTTTAGGGAATCGTCAAACCTAGTGCGTGAACACGTAGGGTCTTGACGTGTTCCTTTCGGCTTAAGGCATCCGCTAAGACGTTTGCCTTTCACGGGTGATACTTAATCTCCCAGTCGTAATTGTTTAGCAATTCAACCCAACTTCTTTGCCTCATGTTCAAATCCTTCTGGTTGAAGATATGTTGTAAACTCTTGTGGTCCGTGAAGGCAGTGCAATTGGTTCCATACAAGTAATGTCTCCAAGTTTTGAGTGCAAAAACTACGGCTTCTAACTCCAAATGGTGCGTAGTGTAATTCTTCTCGTGAACCTGGAGTTGACGAGAGGCAGACTCAATTACTTTATCCCTTTGCATCAAAACACACCCTAGACCTTGGTGTGAAGCATCGCAATAGACCACAAATCATCTGTTCCTTTGGGAAGAGACAAAATCGGAGCGCTGCACAACCTTTGCTTCAACAACTGGAAGGCAGATTCTTGCTTATCATCCCATTCAACCTTCTTATCCTTTTAAGTCAAAACGGTTAAGGATTGAGCTATCTTGGAGAAGTTCTCACTGAATCGTCGATAATATCCAGCGAGTCCTAAAAATTGTCGCACTTCCGTTGGCGACTTGGGCGCTTCCCAATTTTTAATTGCCTCAATCTTTGTTGGATCAACATGAATACCTTTCTCATTCACCACATGACCTAGAAAATGAACTTCACGAATCTAAAATTCGCATTTGGAGAACTTAGCATACAACTTCTCATTCTTAAGTAGCTTAAGAATTAACTTCAGGTGTTGCTCATGCTCCTCTTGAGTCCGTGAATGTATCAATATATCATCAATAAACACAATCACGAACTTGTCCAAATACGGCTTGCACATTCTATTCATCAAATCCATAAATACCGCTGGTGCGTTGTTCAATACGAATGGCATGACTAGGAACTCATAATGATCATAACGCGTCCTAAAAGCCGTTTTAGGTATGCTTTCTTCTTGCACACAAAGTTGATGATATCCAGATCTCAGATTAGTCTTAGAATAGTAACTGGAGCCTTGCAACTGATCAAACAAATCATCAATCCTGGGCAGAGGGTACCGATTCTTGATGGTGAGCTTATTCAACTCTTGGTAGTCTATGCACATACGGAAATATCCATCTTTCTTCTTCACAAACAATACAGGCGCGCCCCATCGGGAGAAAGTTGGCCGAATAATCCCTTATCCAACAACTCTTGCAGCTGACTTGATAACTCTTGCATCTCTGGCGGCGCTAGGCGATATGGAGAACGGGCGATAGGTGCAGCTCTGGGAACCAAATCAATGCGGAACTCCACTTCCCTCGGAGGCGGCAATCCTGGCAATTCATCAGGAAAGACTTCAGGGAAATCTCTCATGACAGGGATGTCTTCGATCTCCAATCCTTGGACTTCCTTCTCGATCACGTGTGCTAGGAATGCACAATAGCCCTTACGAAGGCACTTCTGGGCTTCCATGCAAGATATGATCCGTAATGTGGCTCGACTGTTCTCTCCTTTGACTGAAAGAACTTCACCACTGGGAAGGGGAATACGGACAATCTTTTCTCGACACACGATCTCCGCATGGTTCTTTGACAACCAATCCATGCCAACTACCACATCAAAACTACCCAAATCTATTGGCAACAAATCTATGCCAAACTTGTGGTCTCCCAAATTCAGGGTACATCCTTCAATGACCTCTTCTGACTCAATAACCTTACCGTTAGCCAATTCTGTTGAATAGCGTGTTCCCAACCATCTAGAGTCTACCCCTAGGGTTTGCTTAAAGTCGGACGACACAAAACTTAAATCGGCACCAGTATCGAAAAGTACGGAAGCATAGGTATTGTTAACAAGGAACGTACCACTAACGACAATGGGATCCTCACGAGCATCACCGGCTCCAATCACAAAAGCTCTACCGCGAGTCTGATTCTTCAATTTTGGGCAGTCCTTCTTGAAATGATCAGCAGCACCACACTCATAACACCCTGGTTTCCCGGCAGGGGTACCAGCAACCTTAGCACAACAACGGGAAGTCTGGTGACCAATCTTCTTGTAATGGTCACAACAGATGCTATCACAAGATCCAACATGATGATAGTTGCACTTGTTGCATAGAGGATGCGGTCCGTTGTACTTCATTCGAGGCTCAGCAACAGCAGCAATGGTAGCAACAAATGCCTTAGCAACCTCTTGCTTCTTTCCAGCCTGATTTCCACCATTCTTACCTTTCCTGATATCTGACCATTTTATTTTGTCACCCTAATTTTTCTCCTTTTTTAACCTCCTTCTTAAGCAATGCGCCCATACGCACCGCGTCATCCATAAGACTATGAGCTAGGGTGACAGCTCCTTGAATGGTGGTGGGTTCAATGGCAGTTACCATACTGCGAGTCTAAGGCGAGAGACCCCAAATGTACCTTTCAACCCTTTTGTACTCCGGTGTGACCATATGAGGTACCAAACGAGACAGCTCATGAAAACGAGTAGTGTAGGCAGTGATCTCCGCTCCGGACATGGACAGATTCCAAAACTCTGACTTGAGCTTCTGAAGCTCACTTCGGGGACATTACTTCTCCATCAACATGGACTTCAGATCATTCCATGAGAGACCATAAGCAGCATCTCTACTTAGAGTCCGAACTTGCAGGTTCCACCAAGTCAACGCCTCGTCCTGGAAGGTGCAGGTAGCATACTTAACCTTCTGATCTTCAGCACATCCACTGATATCCAAGACTGGTTCCATTTTCTCAATCCAACAACAAATGCCTATTGCTCCTTTAGACCCACGAATATTCCATGGCTGACAAGCCATGAAAATCTTGTAGGAACAGCCATGTACCGAGTTATCAACTTCTGTGTCATAGATAATGAAGCATCATCATTAACAGCGAGTGATTACAAGGCCATAGGAAGTATAGCAATTCGATATCATACCATTGTCATTTCCACTGGTCCTTCGCCAGCCATTTCCACTAGATACACCACTAGATTCTGTGCGGTTTGCATCGTGCTGCACATTGGCTTGCGCAATCACGCGGGCTAGCTCTTCGGACGTGGTTATGAATGTGTTGTCCTCGGTATCGCGGGCCTTTCTTCGAGGCGGCATGATTTCTTTCTAATACATCATATATAAAAAGAATGAGACACATATTTATCGATAATATTGTCAATCATGTGTGCTCGAATAAACAACCATGATATCCACAACAACCATGACATACACAACCATCGAATGCAATGATAATCATACACAACCATACAAACATGCAACACGAATAACCAATAAACTAAAGCATAAACAGATAATAGAGGACAACCAATAAACCATATTCATTAACTTGTTTTTGGTACATCGGTTTGCAATAGAACTACAAAATAAGCGGGGCACAACGACCCAATACAAGTTATACAATGAGACAACCCAAAAGATACTACTACTGGTCATGATAGATAACAGGAGCTACAAACTACTGCAACCATAAGTAAACTACTGAGGAGGTGGGGGATATGTAGCAGCTAGAGCAGCAACAACAGCCTTCATCCTATGATCCAGCTCATCCAAATGATGCTTAAGGATGTCCACACGCTTCCATGCCTCGACTCGTCCACGCTCGTCCTTCATACGCTCAAGCTCAGCCATCATACGTCCTCGCTCAACATCATCCAATCGCACTCGCAGGCTGGTGAGGTGCTCAATGATAGCGGCCCTCGTAGGACCTCAGCCTCCGCATCGGCCTCTAGCTCGCCCGCTCGCTCACACAGATCGCGGATGATACTATCATGCGTACCCACTATGCCACGCACCGTGTGAAGGGAACGACGCATAGGTAAGGTACCAAGAGCACTGGGTGCAGCAGGGTCAGCAGTGGGCTGGGAGGTCTCGCCACCATCAGCAGCAATGAAGATGTCGTTGTCAGAGTCCTTGTCGCTGTAAGCCAAATAGCCACCGACTATAGGTAGGAAGGTCCGCTTGCTGGCCTGGGACCTCCTAAGAAACTTCTTCCGAGGGGGCTTGGAAGACTCAGCAGTATGGCTGGGCTAGTGCCAAAGCTCCACTGACTAGGGTCTGCACGCACGATTCCTGGCATTGAAGATAACGCGCGTACTGCCAAGAATCACACGACGGGGCAGGAAGAAGACTCCGACACATCAGCAGGCGGTGCCTCCTCCACGCGAGGGACCTCAGCTGACTGCTCCACGACCATAGGAGCTGGGTCAGCGATATCGACAGCGACTCCCTAGGCCTTACAGGCTGGGACATCGGGCTCATCATTTGAAACGACGGGATCCAACGGCATGTCGTCTCCTACAATGTCCACCTCATCGTCCTTCTTGGGCTCTGAATCCGCGAAGTAGGCATCAACGTCGTCGTCACTAGATGTCTCAGGAACCATGGAGAAATCGTCCTTCGAATCCGGGGTAACAATCGGGGGAGTAGAGGTACCCATGATCATGTCAAAATCCAAAGGTACAGATATACACATATATAAGCGTCATGAACTCGTGTAATATGCTCGCGTGAATGCAATGTATGAAAAGGGCATGGAACTTGGGCAGTGCATCATGATGAAAACATTTCTCATGCAATGAAAACTTTTCGTTTGAAAAATCCTTGTAGTTATAGTTTAGTTTTTAGAGAAAACTAGTTCCCTATAACCTTGAGCTCTGATACCAATCTGTCACGCCCCGCCTAGGCGATTTTCAAGCACAAGATTTTCAAGTTTTTAGAGAAAACACCAGATGCAACCATGAAAGATTTTCAAGCACAAGATTCGAGAAAACATTCCAACTTATTTAATAATAAAAGTACCAAACTTGTTTAACGACAACAACCGTCACAAAATATTGTTTAAAACCCAACACGGGATCATAAGTTTTTAAAACACCAAAAGTGATGGTCGTGAATGAATACCCAAACATATCCCAAGTTCCATCCATAGCTTAGTTACCTGAAAAACATGCATAAAAACTTTGTCAACAAAAGTTGGTGAGTTCACAGGTTTTGAAATGGTTGAAAATGTAAAGTTTAATGAAATCCTTGAATGACCCGTCATTGTCTAGCTAAGATCAACGGCAATAAACGTTAATGAGCCCATAACTAAACCTTGACGAGTGGTGCCTCGCACATCGTACAATAAAGGCAATGTATCATCATAAAATAAATACAAGCACTCTTTTGTCGTATGTATCCGGGTTAGAGCGACTAACCAAGAGTGGGGGTGTCAACCCAATAGATCTATTCAAGTGTTTCTAGGCTAAATCCATAGCTAAATGTTACGGTAAACTAATTACACGAGGGCTTAGTGAGTACTCTAAACATATTGTCTCATGTATACCGGTCTGCTAGGAATTCATTCTAAAACTAGTAAACAATGCATGCTTTCCCCCAAAATATAAAACAGTAAAAGGGGCGTGCAACTCACCTCAAAATATGTCCGACAACCAGGTATCCCGACCTACACGTCCTATATACATACATGGACACCTTAGATTTATCGAAAAGGTCCATGGTACTCGTAATTCACCCAATCTTATCTGATACATTTGTTTAGTTTCTTAGTGACTTTCATGTTATGCAATAACAGTTGTTTTATAAATAGAAAACCTCTTTTTTTATAAAATTAGTTCCTAACACATGTTATTAGTTATAAAACACATGTTTTTGTTCAAAACGAGTTATATTATTTACAAACTATACGTGACCTTTGTTATATGTACACATAAGCTCATATATATGTGTATCCACATATATACACGCGTACGTATATATATCTATATATATGTGTATTTCAATGCATAAGCATAGGTGTTTATGTCCATGAGATCTACACTCATAAATACTTACCCATATATGTATGCACTTTGGTACATCCATCCACATTAATACCTATGTTTATGAGTTTATTATACACATACATACATACCAATACAAACGCGCATACACACATAAATACACACACATAGATCTTGCTTACTTACATACACTTATATAATCTACTCATACATGTTAGAACTCAAATCACTTATACATTTATACATACATACACACGCACACATATATATTTGAAGCAAAAACATACCTATGTATACATACTATACACGCACACATATACATACATACAAGGTAATACACCTACATTTTCATATTACTATGTTTTTAATTGAATACATACATGATTTTTAAAAGGATTTGTACCTTGGGTGAACTCTAGTAGATAAAGGAAGTAAGACCACAAGATGGTTAGGTGATCATACCTCTTGGGTCTTGCAAAAGATAGCTTGGAATCTAGGAGGAGTATTAAGTGTATGTTCGAGAGTGAAGTAGTGGCAGGGGTTACAAGGAAATGATCATACAAGACCTCTATTTATAGAGGAGGAGTTAAGGGAGAGTGAGGGACGAGAGATAGAGAGAGGCGAGAGTTAGAGGGAGGGAAAGAGGGAGGTGATTTCCACTTAGGGAAGGTCAACTAGTATTGATCTTGATGAGTTAAGGAATATTTCTGATTTAGTGTATAATCACATGGACAAACCTTGACAATTCACTAGGTATTAGGAGTGTTTAGTTGGCTAATGGTGATTAGACTACTCTTGGGACAAGGGGGCGGCTCACATGAACCGAAAAAGAGAGGAAGATCAAGCTAATTTGGGAAGGAAATCTTACATGATTGAATGTAATCAAAGAATATTACTAAAATGGTGGATGGCTTTGTAAGATTTGATAAGATTTGTGTTGGATCAGGAGTAACATAATCATGGTCTTTGGATATGTTGGGATCTTGCGTGAAAAAGGGGGGGTTCATATTTTTTGAGATAGGGAGAGAGAGAAAGCCGAAGAGAGAGAGAGAGATGGTTAGAATGGTGGTTATTCTCAAGATGGTAAGTCAATTGTTACGGTTCCTTGTGTTCCATAGGATATTTCTATGTTTGAACAAGATCAACAAGAAAGTTGTTTAATCAAATCAACAATTTCACTTACTAATCAAGTGACAATTCATGTGATTATGTTGGATAGATATCTCACAATGTGACTAATCACTTGATCATCTTTTAACAAGTTTCCATAATGTGACAATTGAGTAGGTGATGTGATTAATCAATTTGTCAAAAGAAAAAAAAGGAATGATTATGTTGGGAGAGGTGGTGGTCGACGGCTATGGTGCTTCCAAGAGGGTCTCCAAATGCTAAACGTGGTAGGTATTCTTTCATGGGTTTTAAGTGTGTCCCTAAATATAACCATATTTAGTGGTTTGTTATATCTAGGTTAGAAAAGGTTGATGTGATCTAAGCATGACTAAACACATGGTTTATAGGAAGGTATGTGGTGGATGTGGTGGTTCATTAAAGATGTCTTTGTGTCATATGTGGAGGGAACAAAAGGAACTTGATGGTGATTTGGATTTTGGGACGAAACACAAAGAAAGAAAGGAAGGGAATAGGAAGGTGATGTTGGGATGGTTATTTTGGGTTAGGAAGCTTTATAGTTCTTTGTGTTGATTAGTTGTTCTACCACTTATAGTTAAGCACAAAAGTAAGATTTGATTGCTCATTAAGATGGGACAAAAGGCATGTAAGATATGTGTTAAATGTATCTTTCAAATTCATGCACACACTTATATATATATATATATATATATATATATATATATATATATATATGTACGTATGGACCGTATTTATATATACATATACTAGCTTAGTACCCGTGCGATGCACGGGATTCCCACTATCTTATTTTATAACGAATATAACTTATTATTCCTTTTCAAGTAAGTTACGTTTTCATTTGATTATTGAAATTTTTAGATTAACGATTATTTTTCGGTCTAAAGTTTGGCATCAGATGGGTCTTTCTTAGGATTGAACCGTCTCACTATTCGGGTCAAAGAGACACTAAGCATTATTCATACAGCTGCTGAAGAGCTCGCATGAAGTACAAAACCAACCCTGGATAGCGTAATCAGGATCCAAAATAATCAATTTGCTCAAACCCAACTATAAGATCCACCATATAAATGGTCTTCTCTTGTTCGGTCTCTAATCTGTCACTAAAGTTTTTGATAGTGTGATCATTTTGTCTTCACACACTAAGCTGTATACTGCTGGAAGACTACCAAATTATATTAGCAAGAGTCTTAAACTAAACATACCACATGAAGTAACATTTAAGTTTTAACCCAAACAAACATGGCAAAAAATTGAAACTTAACATAGTTATATAATAGTTTCTACGCAATATAAAAACCCAATAAGCCTTCATCCTTTTCATATCTTAAAAGATACTTCCATCCTTCAATTAATCCAAGTTTCTTCATGCACGTTTTCCATGAACAAATAGCAAACCTGACACCCTTTCCTGAAGATTCAGCTCGAAGTTTGGCATTGAAGTAAATTTGATCTTCAAAATGTAGACGAATTTTTTCCCCATGTTCAAATTCCGCGCTTTTGCCAAACGTCATAGGAAATCTCTGAAATAATAAATAAGTACAAAATTTAAAGCATAATAGAAATATGATTAAATTGTAATTATTAGTAATAACAATTAATTAGAAATATTGAAATGAGGTATTACGAAATTGCTGGTAATAAATTTTTCAAGCTGTATATTAGCAACAGGTTCAACATCATCATAGTCGTCAACTATAATGCCATGCAAATTTTCAGAAGCAGTAGATTCATCACTTGAAATGCTGATTACTTCAATAGGATCAATAACATGAAAGTGGTTAATATGATGATATTAAAATAAATTGTATTCTTGTAATAAAGTGAATAAATTGTTTTGTTTGAATAGAATTGTACCTTCATTGTTTGATTTGTTGTAATTTGCTACAGAACTGCTTTCAGAAGTAGTAATAAATCCGTGAACCATGTTGAGTTTGTTTGTAAAGTTTCTGTGAGAACAACATATTACAACAGAAAAAATATACAAACCATCAGACAACCACAAATTTTACGGGACTGGTAAAGGCTTAAATATAAAGTGCAGTGTTAAAGGATTATTGCTAATTCTTTATCAGACTGAATGTATGGCAGCTCAATTACTTATATCTGTAACTGGAGTTACACAGTCTACCATAGAAGAACAATCAATATTGTTAGTCAATAATGTCTAATTAATAACAACAATAGTTACTTGCTCAAAATATAGATACACACAAGGATTACAAAAGAACATTTTGCAAAATCGTTTAACACAGTTCAAAACGTTGAAGGTTACCGAGCGGTTGTATTATCAGAAGCTTATAATCGAAAACAACATATTTAAAAATCGATTTAGAAACAATAAATTCCATAACATCAGACTTGATAAATTTGAACTCAAAAAAACATATTTAAACTCAAAACAACATATTATCAATGATCTAAAAAAATTACCTGTTAAAAAATATGAAACTTACCGCAGACTTCTCTTATAACAGTTCTAATATCGATTTTTCTTGCATATGTGATAAAAACATCAGACTGAATTCACTTTATAAACAAATAGTTAATGAAAGTCATAGAGATATAAAGATAAATGGATAAGAACATATTGATTAATATGTTTAAAAATTAAATTCAAGTTGGTGATAAGAGATTTGTATTTGTTTTGATGATAATCCAAATCATTCATTCTTTGACCGATCGGTTTTAGAGTCACAAGGATAAAAAAAGTCATAGAGATATAAAGATAAATGGATAAGAACATATTGATTAATATGTTTAAAAATTAAATTCAAATTGGTGATAAGATATTTGTATTTGTTTTGGTGATAATCCAAAACATGCGTTTGACTTATCAGTTTTATAATCACAAGGAAAACAACAAACCGGGTCACCCTACAAAACATGCAGCGACCAGTATTAGAACCCAGAATCCAAAACATCCAGCGACCAGTATTACTGCAGATCTTTATGTAAATCTGCAGAGTCCCGTTTATAAACTTGAGTGAAACCATTGAAACATACCATTAAACGCATGACACTAAGCCATTATAAAATCGAATACAAAGACGGCACCTATTGCGCTTAACATTAAATAAAATGACGTTCATGATACATATAAAAACAAAATTAAATTACTTTAAGTGTCTAAAGACTTCTTTGTAAACAACATTGCTCGTCTTATTCGTAGCTTCACCATTTTCGTCTAAAATTAGTACCTTTGCGCCGGATCTACTCTTTACTCTTGAAAGAGCAACATATAACTGTCCATGGGTGAATACAGGTTGTTTTAAAAACAAACCAACTCGAGCAAGTGATTGTCCTTGACTTTTATTGATCGTCATTGCAAAGCAAACACATATGGGAAACTGCCTTCTCTGGAACTTCAATGGAATTTTTTTGTCAGATGGTATCATAGTAATTCTTGGAATATAAGTTCGGGTTCCAATGGTACCTCCTGATATTATTTCAGCCTCTATAACACGTTTACCAAGTGATTTAATTTGTAGCCTTGTACCATTGCACAATCCATTCTGTTGATCAATATTTCTTAACAGCATAACAGGAACACCAACCTTCAACAGCAAACGATGATTAGGCAACCCAGATGCTTTCAGTTTGTTTAGAACATCAGGAGAGTATACATCATCATTTATCTCGTCATTTCTCTCCTCATCGGGACAAAGACAATCCGAGCTCAAGTACTCTTTTTCTTCACCAGGAAATATAGATAGCAAACGATCATTAATCTCATGGACCACTTCATTTTTAGGAGCCAAAATTGCACGTTCACGAAAAAATTCAGTATTTGTGTAGTTTTGTAGAACATCTGGATAAACAAAATCAATCAGACTTTGAATCGGATCAGACGACGGCTGTATTAAGAGATCATCAGGAATTTCTATAATTGCTTCGCCATCGTTATCACCTCCAACCTTCCCTTCACCAATGTCCAACAACCATTTTGCAAATTCTGAAGTTTCTTTCAAATCACTCGCATTAGATCCAACGGTCAGCCTCATGTTCTTAGTTAACCTTAGCACCTTACATTTGTTCCATAAATAAGAAGAGCTTAAAGATGCATTAACAATTTGTTGCCTACTTCCGTTTGGAACAACGGGAAGGATTTGTCTAAAATCACCACCAAAAACAAAAACTTTTCCTCCAAATGGTGTCTCAGCATCTGTCGAATCACCAACATTGAATAAATCTGACATTGACCTATCAAGTGCTTCAATTGCATGCCTATGTATCATCGGAGCTTCGTCCCATATAATCAATTTAGTTTCTTTCAATAAATGAGCAATAGGACTGTTTACTGTGATGTTGCATACTGAATCTTCATTAACATTAATAGGAATATGAAAGCGGGAATGTGCGGTCCTACCTCCTGACAGTAGCAAAGATGCAATACCACTTGATGCAACGTTTAACACAATATCACCCCTACCTCGTATTGCAGTTGATAATGTCTTCCATAGATACGTTTTTCCAGTTCCACCATAACCATACACAAAGAAAATACCTCCTTTCTGACCATCTACAGCTTGCATAATTTCATCAAAAACTTTTCTCTGTTCATTAGTTAATGAGTTAAACATGGGATCAAATTCATTAACTAATTCTGTACGATCATAATTCAACTCCTCATTGATTAGACGATTCTGAGCGCAAGCTATTGATTGATCATCAGGAAAAGGCATACATGGAAATCTCTTTAAACTTGAGTTATTTCGTAGCAAATATTTTTCAATCTCAGACAAAGTCAAATTCTTTAGCTGTTCTTCGGTAAGCGATAAACCTAAAACATTGAAAAAAGATATGCAATAGCTTAAAATAATATAAAAGCAAATACGTTCACAACAATAACTGTTTAAACTATAACTGTTTAAACTACATAAACATGGTCGAACTTTAATACAGCCAATGTCAATCAGTGGCTGATCTAACTGTTTAAACTACATAAACTGTTTCGAATTCATCAGCTTTAATCTACTTTCTTTTTATTAGTAAACAGTAGAGTGGCAGAACCGTTGGGCTTGTAATGGGTCAAGATGGGTATTATATTAAGGACAGTTAAAGGCATGTGAGATCAGGCTGAAAAACGTGGACACTTTTGTCAATCAGTGGGTGATCTAATATAAATAACATGTAACAGTAAAAAAAGTTTATAATTGTACCTTGAACATTAGAATTTTTTTCTCGTGCATACAAAATTCCATCAGATAAAATTGTCCATGTTTGCTCCCAAACAAAATCTGGTCTCGAAAGAGTATTACACAATAGCATTGTTCCAAACAAAGCACGAAGAAAACGACCATCCCCACTAAGATTTGCTTCTCTAATCGCCTCAATGTACTCCATATCATCATCTAGAAGTCCACGTGCAAAGCAGGCATCTCTGAATGTAGGAAATATTTCACCATTATATCTTCTAATATCCTCAAAGCATTTCGGTCCTTTCACTTTGTTAAGAAGAATCCTCAAAAAATAAGCCTCTCCAAGAGCTGGAGAAACTGAATGAACACGACCAATTGTACGACCTGTAATCCTTGTCTGCCAACAACGTTTATTAAGCTTCCACACAAATTTTGTTGGTAATTCCACATAGCTAAGCTCTCTTGCAACTGGATCAGTTTCATTAAGCTTCATCCAGCCTAAAAACATTGATGAAGCCACAGAACTTTTTTTTAGAACATCCTCAGCATCATCCTCTGCGCCATATACCACATTCTGTTGACCTGGAAGATGAAAAGGAAGTCGAGTAACAGCAGGATATCTGTAATGAACTTCAAATTTAAAAATTCTCCATGATGCTTCACATGCAGATATGTATCGAACATCATAATATTCCTTTATCTCATCCTTTGGTTGTTCAACATCATCTTGCTTATCATCTTGTACAATAGCCATAGACGCTTTATCAGGTCCTTTGTTTATATACTTGAACAAATATTTAATAGAACCTGCCTGGTTGCACCATTCTACATTGATATGAGCCTGATATCTTTTTAAAAGATACTTATTATATGGAACAACGTATCTATTATCCAACTGAACATCACCTTTCTGAACAAAAATACCAGAATCTCGTCTCCTGTATATCGGATAACCTTTAGAATCAATACACGTTTCTGGTGAAAACTTCTTTGGAAACTTTTTCGTGCATTTCCTGTCACGCATACATGGAGACTTCATATTCGCTTCTCCACATGGACCGTGCATCATGTACTCACTCACAAGGAGATGCAATTCCGGATCTTCTTTTTTATCAGGAATCTCAGCGGATATAAACGGTTCTATATGATCAACAGTGGGAAGCTTGTGATCAACATCCATGAATAAGCAAATGTGAGCATGTGGAAGACCACGTTTTTGAAACTCCACTGTGTAAACAACTACATAAAGAAAGTAAAAACGTTTTCAATTAGAAAAGTGCAGCACGAATAATACGCTTGTATAAATATAATTACATTTTTATGAACTATTGCAAATAACAGTACTTCACTTACACGCTAATGCCTATGTATTATCATAGTCGAAAATTGTAAATTTGTTTATTAAAAAAAAAGAATTATAAATGTACTAACTTAATGTTTTAATTCGTATTGGATAAGAAAATACCTGCTTGAACTTTTCCTAGAACTGCCTTATCCTTTAAATCTTTCAAAAATGTATCAAGCTTCATTTTAAATAATCGGCATAGAATATCAGGCCTATCTTCCGACTTAATGGTTTTATCCTTAAGAAACCTTCTTACCTCCGGCCATTTCGGATTACATGTAATAGTGATAAAAAAATCCGGGTAGCCGTACCACTTACAGAGAGCCATTGCATCTAGGTAATTTTGCATCATATACCGAGCTCCACCAGTAAAAGATGAAGGTAGTATTACACGTTTCCCCGACTTGGAAAAATCTTTATTCCCATCCTTATGTTGATTCTGAATATTCTCAAATGTGTCACACCTAAGATCATTTTGCGAGTAACGTACAAAGTTAAGTCGCTCAGTTTCAATCATGGTGTACGAATCCACCAAAAATTGCTGAAACAATCTTCCTGCATTTAGAATCAATGAGAATTTGTCTACCCTATCTTGAACATGGTATGAAAAAAATTCTCGCATTGTACAAAACGGACGTTTACTTGATTCTGAATCCGCTGTTTTTCTATGTGGAATATCTACTCGGTAACAATCCTCACCATACGGAAACAAAAGCGGATATTGAAGAGCCAAATATGATGGATGCAACTCACTAATACGCTTTAGAAAACCATTGTTTTTTTCAACAATAATATCTCGCTTACCAAGAGCTTCAGTAATGTCTCCCAAGATCAAAGCAGCTACTTCAGAAGCTGTTGGTAAATTATATGTCCTACCATCTTCTACTCTCTCACAAATGAGACGGAGCTTAAGATTAACATGAGGATTTTCCTTAAAAGAGTCTCGTACCATCCTATAAGATTTCACAAGCTGGTTGTTGTTGTCTAACATAACCTTCAAAGCTTCAATTATGGCAATATCTAATGTCTTTGAACATTTATTAGATCCATTCCGTTTCTCACCTCTACAAAAAAAATACCTTCATGTTAAACATTATTCAATAAATAATTGTTACAAAACCAAAAAAAAATATAAAGTAAAAAAAAAATACTCTTAGGAATACATACCTGAATAACGAATGTCTATTTGTCACTTCATTATCGGTATCATATATATAAAGCTGATGAAATTTTGGCTGTTCTCCTTCTTTTGGAAGAAGGCTTCCCATTCTATGGTAATTTTGCCCACCAAGTCGGAATATATAAGGAGCATTTCCCGTATTGATTGTTGAATCAATCGTTCCACCCATAGAAGTAAAAGAGAACATAGAATTAAAGCGACGGATGTTCAATAGGAAATACTTGCTTATATCATCTTTGCCCCGAAACAGATCTTGATAACTTAATGTGGCATCTTTAAAATCAGGTAGCTCTACACGCCCGTAACCACAACATATAGAATAACAAACCTTCTGAAGAGTTATTTTTCCTTTACCGGCCTCAAGTTTCCATAATGTTGCATTACAAATTCCACATTTAACATCTTGATCCCCATGATCTACGTAATCTATAATTCAAATTTTTTACAAAGTAATGACGAAACAATTTAGAAAAAAAAAATGATTCAAGTAACTTCAAAATATTACAAATGTATTAATCATGGAATACCTTTAGAGATACCTCTGATTGTCTCTTCATCATCTTCTAAATCTTCTGTCAGGTCAATCATTGGTACAACATTAATATTACTTGCCTTACTTACAAACTTACGCTTCCCGACCGATAACTTTGTTAAACACGAACTTTCATTTCCGCAAAATGAATTTGCAGATCTCGTTACCATTGAAGACATTACGAATTGGGCAGTAGAACTTGATGGCGTACTATCATTTTCGATACGAACAAATGTACCTTAACATAAAACAAATTCTCGACATTATAAATATATTAACAAATGTTAATATAAGTAAATGTTAGTGTATTTTAAAATTTAAAACACATACCGCTGCCGATATTATTCAACGAACTTATTTGGTTTTTTGTGGTAGGAGTACTACGCGAACTCCTAAGCGCATATCTATGAGCCGTTGTATTTTCTTTATCCTTTTGAATCGACAACCTTATTTCGGATGTAGATAAATTGCTATTAGAGTTTTCAATGTTTTCACTTTCGTTACATTTTCTTTTATCCAAATATATCCTTCTAACTTTCCGATTAACAGAAGCTCTATTAGGACTAACAGGGTCCGGAGTAATAACTGTAAAAAAGCATCCACATGAGCATGAAAAAGAATATCACTTAACATTGTTTACAAAAAAAGAATGTTGGCCGAAAATTAGACTAAAGTTAAAATTTCATGTTTGATCCATACCATTTGTAATCTGTGACAAAGGTGTTCTTGTTAAATTACCTACAAACAATTGAACCAACATTATAAGAAACTAAATCAAACTCTTCATTAGCGGATACCTATGTTTAAACTAACATTATACATAAGTAATAGGTATGTTACCATCGAGTGTTTCATTATTGTTGACAGGATTTGGAAAACATGAAGATGAATGCTCAACTGAAGATCTTTTAGACATGTTCCTCCAATTCGAAATTAAAAAAAAAATATGTATAAGAATTATGGATAACATGAACAAAGTAATCAAAGAAATAGCAAGAATAAGAATCATATTAGTAATAAAATTTTAAACTGAAATCATACTATACTTACCTGGATAATATCAAACATCAAAACCTTTGTTCCTGAAAGCAATCAAAATAAGATTTATAAATATTGTTTGTAAAGTCAATGATGAACTAAACATGCACTAATATGCTGCCTGTGATTATCTGGAAATTTTCGACATGTGTTTGGGAGGGAAATTATCAAGTTTGACATATTAATTTTCGCATTTTGTTCAATAGATAACATTGGATAGTTAGTTGTAAAGTAGTTTCAATAGATAAAAATAAATGATTTCGTGAATTGATTTGGAGGGAACAAATCGAATTAGATACATATTAATTTGTAAAGTTGTTTCAATAGATAACATTAGAGTTCTGCAAAAATATAGGAAAGATAGAAAAACTAACAAAAAAAACATTTAATATTTTATTAAAAGCTGATTACCAATAAGGAATTTTGGTGGTAAATTTTGAAACTACAAATACTACTTAAACTTATTGAACACAATAAACTTGATATAAGTTTGATAATAGTCAACTATTTGTCAACATGGTTTAGGCGATTCATGTAGGTGTTGAAATGCTAAGTTGGTTTCTATGAAGAATGGATTACCTGGCGTTTCTAATGTTCATCATGTTTTCAAACAATAAGATAGAACATGTTGATTTCATACTACACGACAGTTTCGCAGTGGACTTTGTGCGCGTGCTCTCTGTTTATTGTTGACGCTCAAAAGGCTTTAATATAACAAAACCATTCACCATTTTATTCATGAAACATAAATTAGTCTAAGAACAAAACGACAAAAGAAACAAACCAACAACGAAAAAAAACAAACATGTCCGAAATAAAAAACAACTACTAAAACATGTGGTGAATGGGAGCTCGATGGAAGAGCCTATTTTTCTTTCTTTGGAACCAACATCTTCTTCTTCGCACTTGCTCTGCTTGAACGCCTCTCATCTTTTGTATCTGCCTCAATTCCATCCTCTTTCTGATCTGCCTCAATAACATTAGGAACTGTTGGATCATCCTCTTTGTAAACCTCTTCCAGGTTTCTTTTAAGATCAACATGTTTATTTTTATGAGCATCTTCAGCAACAGCAGACATTGGAGTGACATTTTCGTCCGTTGAAGATTGCGCATCCTAAAAATAGAAAAATGAATGTAAATGAATGTCATCTAATAATATATATACCAAATACAATTTAAGATAAATATCACCTTCAACGAAACTTGCGTGTTCTGCTGATCACCCGGCGAAGCACCATTTATGTCATCAACATCATTCTGTATTATTTAAATATAACATGTAAATACTATTGCACTATCATACAACATCAAATATGCATGGAGAGTGTAAATATAACTGAATTAAAAAGATACCTTCTCAATGGCATGTTTCTCTTCAAGCTTCTTAAGAATTTCACAGTCATTGGAAAGCTTGTTAATAGCATAATATTCAACGTGGTGATCAACATTATACTTTGTCACTTTAATATGAAATGCAAACCGCTTTCCAATAAGGTCCTTAAACTCAGTAGGGAATTCTTCAAACTCATCAGCCTGTAAATAAAAAAACATATTGTATAACAATTTATAAGTTTTCAATAAAAGTAAATATATAAAATTAAATTTGAATAAACAGATAAACCTGTTCCTGTCTGTTGACAATTGCTTCAGCGGTCTTCCGTAACAGCCTAATGGATTCTCGATTGAAAAGCGTCAAGGAAACACTTCCAGTAGCATCTTGCACAATAACCGGTATTTTGAACCTAAAAAACATATTTGAAAACATAAATCAAACAGAAATGTATTAAATTAAAAATTAATAGTAAATAAAACATTAATTCCATTTTTTTGAATAATACCTGTAATCAGCCTTTACTTTTTCAGCACTGCATTTGTTATTACTACATTTATACTTCCTTTCAGCAATATCAACTACTCCATCTGCATTTTCAATCGTAGTAAATTCCTTCTCAACTTTGCAATGGCAAACAGTGCACGCCTGATAATACCAAAGGTTTTTGTTGCATATCCCCTTAATTGTAGCAACAACAACCACATGTTTCTCCTAAATATAATAAATAAGAATAAAACCTTCTAAGTAGACAACACAATCATATATTAAAAAATATTATTACACATCAGTTATACAAAATACCTCATCTATTATCGACAGAAATGCAAGGGGGCTATATTCAGAACCAAGAAACAAATCTTCATCTGAAGTCGCCATAAGCGAACCTGAGTCATTACCACTTAGGGACCTTGAGTTTGCATACTTTGCCAAATATCTAATGTCAAAAAAAATAAGTTAACTTCAGACTATAGTTTGAAATATTTAGCACAAACAAATCATTAACAATAAGAAAAAATAACCATTACCGTTCTTTAAAAGTAACTATTTCATCAACTGCAGAGTTAATGAACAGCTTCGTTGCACTAAATGCATTTGACACAGTCCGCTTATCTAAAATGAAAATATAATCATATAAAATTAAAATCAGCATTAATAAAAATAAAAGTCATAAAAAATTCATATTAACAGCCATGAATTACCTTGGTGAAGCTTTACAGATCCAAACTGAATAAGCAGAAACACATCCTTGTCCCTATCTTTGCGAGTCATGAATGAGTGCATCTCAATTGCAAAGTCGTCCCAAAGGGTCACACCAAGCTCCTCATCACTGATAAATATATAAATTTAACAACTGAATATCTCATAAACATTACATTTAGATAATATAATGCATTTCAATAAAACTTACTCTAAATCATTCAGCTTTAAGTTAACCCTTTTCCCCGGTCCTAATTTCGTCACAGTATCCTCTATGTCATAGCAAATCAAGACATATCCAATGAGATCTAAAATGACATTCAATAAAACTGGGTTAGTATTGAAGAACATGTAGCACAAAAATATTATTAATATGTATAAAAGTATAATGTAATACTAACCTATTACTGAGCCAACAGGTTTGTTGTCTCCAGCATCAGACGATTTTCCTAGAATTGACTTAAAATCAGTCAAACCAAAGCCATGTTCAGGACCAGTCCAGTTGTTGCATTTCTTCACGGTTGTGCTGATATAAAAAGTAAGTTTGTGGTCATTGTTGACCAACTGAAAATTACTTTTGTTATCAGCTATTTCAGCTAAAGAAGGCTTCTTTATCAGCAAACAGTCATCCTCAATGAAGAACTTTTCAAATCGGAAAAAAAACCTATGCAAGCAGCTTGCATGTATTTTGTTTCCCTGTATATTTAAACAAAATTATAATCTATTCTGACTAAAACAGAAAATTTGTAGATCACATACAAAATACAAAATAAAAAAAGTTAATTATTACATCTTATATACATACCTCCTCATCCATAAGAATCATTTCAATGGAGTAAAATTTGTTTTCTTCTCCATTCATTTTCCGCCTCCAGACTTTCAGAATCTTCACCTTAATTTTACAGTCATTGTCATTCAAACTCAAAGCATTCAACATAGTAACATTTTCCTCTGCCATTGCTATATATAAAACAAAAAAAAAAGATTAGAAAAACGATGTAAGTAGTAATTAAATATATTTATAATCATTAACATTAATAACAAAGTATAACCTAAAACTAACGAAATACTAACCTCCAGTAACTTTTCTGAATAACTCTTTTGTTGTAGAGAGCATGTGTGGAAATCTTTGAAGGTAAAACGATATATATAGAGAAAAAAGTATATCTATAATTCAAAAAGTTTGGAGATAGAATCTGTTTTAAAATTGCAGATAAAAACCATTATCTCCTATTTTTAGGAGATATCTATTATGTATTTTAAATTTTAAGTTTTAAACGAACAGTTTTTATCTTCAACAATTTTCAACCCATCAAACTTTCAAATAACTTATAACTTATAATCAAAAACCTTATAATCAAAAACCTATCCAGTAGGATAATTGTACCTTCATTGTGTGGTGTGTATGACAAAATGTTCGTTTAAATTTTAAGTTTTAAACAAAATAAGGATTAGACTGTTTGCAGGTTGAATACATAAGACAGATTTGGTGACATAACTAATTTAATATTGTTAGATTCATTCTCAAATAATGTTTTGGCGGGTCATGTCAGATCTAAACCGACACGAATGTAACAGATTAGAGGCAACTTGAACTCCTAAATCCTTGCCAATTTTCAAGATCAACATACAACTATATTTAGACTTTAGATAATCAACTCCAAAAGTTCTAATTTATTTTAGCATCAGAATTGATCCATCTCTTTTCATTTACGGGTTTCCTATGAAAATTGAAATGTTTGACTATTAATCAAATGCACAAAAAAACAAATAATGTTGGGTGATAGTAGCCAAATAAAGAGTCTCCTCTAAATATCAGTAAGGTTAACACAAACCTAACAAACGTCAGATTTCAACAACAAATTGTAAACTAAGTTCAGAAATTTCAAAGTATAGATTTTCAGAAATTTCTATCAACCCATCACCAAAACTTTGTAAACAGTTTTTTTAAACCCAAATAACCTTATTACAATTTTGATTGATATAAAGTTGTGTTCACTTTTAACTACAGAAGTTTTGCCTATATATTTTGAACATTTTTAGGAGATATCTATAAGTTTTGAATGTATTTAGTCTCGTCACAACTAATAAGTGAATGAGTTTTATATTATGCAACACTTTATAGATAATTATAGATAATACTAAATGAATACAAAATAATAATAGAAATGTAGGCAACATAAAAAGGCTTATATTAATCATTAACCGTCCTTAAGCAACAAAACATTTCATCCCCTACATCATACAAACCTTCATTAACTAATATACCCAAACACTAAAATACCAAAAATTGGGTATGTTAAAACGTCTAATCGCTTTTCTGTCCACAAACCTTGCATACTGCCTTACTACAATTACTTCATGTCCGACATACATACTAACAAACCAACTATTAGGATAACATATAGCTTCCGACTAAGCACGTGAAAAAACCAACTTACCTTCCATTTCGAAATACATTATACGATAAAGCCTACCATTCCTTATACGAAGCTTCTTCATGCATGACTTCCACTCTCTGATAGCAAATCTCCTTTTACTACCAGAACCTTCAACACGCAACTTCTTGATAATAGACATCCCATTTTCAACTTCAATACGCAAGCTTTGCAGGTCCTCAAACTCACATTCCTTTCCAAAAGCGATTGGAAAACGCTACAAAACATACGTATAACAAACATTAAAAATTCATTTTTGATCTAAATTTATAATACAAAAAAAAACATATTGAAAAGGATATATATCTTTTAAGTAGTACAAACTTACAAATTTTTTTGTCACTTTTTTTGTTACTTCATGATCAGGAACCGCATTATTATTTTGGCTATCACCGTCTTCAGATTCATCAGATGAAACCTCAATTACTTCAATTACTTCATCAGCTTCATTCCCTATCTCGTCCGGGTCAACTCGCATTCCATCTTCTCGAAAGAAATCTAACTTGAATTCATAGTCAGCCACCTTTTCAAACATCAGGAAGTCTCCAATGCGCCATTTAAGATCTTTATAAACATCGTTCCAACCATCACTGAAAAAATAGCCAATCAAGTACCATTGCAGCAACACTGTCCATTGATAAACGTCTCCGAAACGTATCACAACAGGATGTGGAATCATATTGTCTTTGAAATGGTGCTCAACATAATCCTCCGGCAAAAACTACATACATTAAATAAAATAAAAATTACCACTTAAGAACATTCTATAAATATAAAACAATTAAAAAAAATAATGAAATCATCAGGGGTTTACCATTCTGTTTCTTGCCGGTATTATCAACCAAAACGGGAACTTGTTAGACACATCCTTTGTTTGAACATCCTTTAAAAGGGTAACTCTAAAAGTGATATGTTCGAACCACTCAAAGACAACGAAATCACCTACTACAATCTGAAGATCCTTTACAACTTTGCTCCATCCAGTTGTTATCTGAAATGAGTTAGAGTTTTGTTCAACTGTTACACCCCAAATCCGATCATCATCCGTCGTTAGCAAAACAGGACCGACAGGGTAACTAAGGTCGTAACATGGCGGCAGATCCTGTTAATTATTTAAAAAATGTATTGTTAATATGATATAATAAAAATTAAAGTGTTTCATAACATTATAATGCAAAAAAATTTGAAAACATATTAAAAAAAAAAGTATACAATAGTAGATTTTACATTACCAAGTATGTGGTGTCGTTCCTAGGGATAGGTTTGAAGAAACTTCGGACCATTTTTCCTGATTGTTAAGTGTTCAAATAGTGTTCCTGTAAAACAGATAAACGAACAAAGCATTAGATCAATCTCTATATATATATATATACAGACAGTAATCAATTTGGGTGAACCCGTATGTAACACAATATATATGAAAACAGATAGTTTACCCTCTATATCAATCTCATATTTAACCACTATATACAAAGTAAAACTAATGAACATTAATATGAACCACAACCAATTTTATTGAACCTTATAAATGACTAAATGCTACTACACTTGTACAATTATAGCAATTTTTTTAATACAACAATATCAAATGTTGGTGCACTAAATCCTGTTGAGGCAAATTCTGACCCGTTCAAACTATTTAACACGTTTCTATTCACTAAAGAAAATTAGCAAGGGTTCATCTATAGGCACCTACCAAATTTAAAAACAAATGGTCATGCTTAATGGCTATTACTACAAAAACAAACACACAATTGAGCAATTATCTTTAATGAACCTTAAACCAATTATGTTGACAACTCTATATCACATTCCTGTACTAAATCCACTCTCTATAACTTTATACATCTCCATATTAATACCAAATGGTGCCACATGTTAAGTATCCTACTATTCAATTTAACCAAATGTGCAAATAACTCAATACGTCAAATTGCTCCATATGGTATTTAAGTACAATTTCACTGTCATTATACCCAAGTGCTGCATTTTTTTTTATCCAGAAGGGTGAATATGTTGAATACTTTTCAACCCAGCAACAACAAAATAAACAAATGTTACCTGAAATTATTATAAAGCAGAACAAAGAGGAAACAGTCTTATCAAATAGTATATTCAGGAACATAAACAGGGATTCACAATACATCAGATGTATATTTAAAAAGTACATTACATAAAAATTAACAAAAATCCTAAAATTTTAGAAGAACAGATAACATATAAAAACCCTAATTTATAAAAATAGCAAAATAAAAAAACAACAATGCAACATGATAATAACTGTTAAAACAAAAAATAAAATACCCTAATGCGATTGGTCGGAAGGAGAAAACAACGGCCACTGATTGACGAAGATACCTACTGCTCCTGAAATCGATGATGAAGAAAATAAACAACAATACTTATAATACTATAATATGGTTTCAGATGCAGAATAAAACCATGTCAGATTATTATAGATGAAAACGTGTATACCTGATTGTCTTCGATAATCAAATGAGGAACCCTAAGTGGTTTTTAGAACCAAAGAAGAAAATAAACCCTTCATCTTATAGAGAATATTATGCTGGAGAATAAGTAGAATCCAAGGATGATAATACACGGATTGATTAACTGATTAAAACCCTAGATATTTGAAGAAAAGCGCCGATGAAGAGAAAAGAGAGGAAAAGCTACATTCAAAACTACCAAATAACAAAATGAGTAAAAATCGTACCTTTAGTCAACAAATAACCGGATTTAGTGAAATGGGTATATGGAGTATCCATAACCCAGATTCTTTACCCATTAAAATGAGCGGGAAAAAAAAAAGGAGGCCCTCACAAGGTGACAAGTGTCCCTCAAATGCTTTTATTTATATATATTAGTAGATTTAAGTTGGAAAATATTTTTTTGACAACACAAGTCACAAATTTTAATACATGGATTCTATCACATTCCCTTGACACATATTTAAATAAAGGAACATTTACACATGGTTTTGGAAAATAGTTTTATAGTTGTTTAAACTTGTGTCACCAATGCTTGTTGATACGAGTGAAATTGTACTCGTTCGGGCCTTACTAAACATTCTCGGGGGACTTATGTATATAGAATAATGTTAATTATGCATAGAAAGATAAATGTTGACTAGAAAGTGTATGGATTTTGACCTGGTAAAGTGGCGGTGTCACAATGTAGGTGTGTATTTCCCTATGTAATCGTGTGTGTGTACAACAATAATGAAGGTATGTTCACGTATGCATATATTGAGTTTGAGTTCCAAAAGGTCGAGTTATTATTATTCATACCACTCTATACACACACATATACTCGTGTGTATGTGTACGAATATACATGTGGGTATTTGTATGTGTGCGAGTATGTATGTACCACATGTATACACATGCACATGTAATGTATTTAAACTCAAAGTTTTGTATGTTTATTACCTATAATGTAATGTTCGGGGGAATCGATTATTAAGTTTATAACTCGCATGTTAATGGATCACGACTCGGGTGAAGTTAGATATTAACCGAAATATTATGGAAATCAAAGGTATTGACTTGGAATTGAAAAGAATATAAGATAACTTTGACATACCACTGATGAACCGAAATTAGTATAAATGATCGAATTCCTCTACACTTTTCACGCAATGTCACTCTTAGGGCCCTTGTGAGACTCTTGTGGGTTGGTGTCTGCAGCTCGCGTTGATAACAGTCCCGATTGGGGCTGTTTTGGCTTGACCGAAGGCAAGGAGGAAGAAGGAGAGGGTATGTTGGTGTTAGTAGGTTTTTGGTTGTTTGTGTGTGACAATCCTTTGGCCATTCGGCCATATATATAGGCCGGGAGAGAGTGTAGAGGGGTGCATTTGTGGATAATCATTCATCCTTGATCATTGGTATCCAAAAGTGACTTGCTAAATTGATAAATGGAGTTGACTTTCATTAGCTTGCATGAGTTGTTTGTTTGTTGGCAGCCATAGGTCTACTTTTATAGGGCAAAAGAAGAAGCTCAAAGTGGCATGAGATATTGTGTAGAAAGTCCAAGTTTCCATGTTGGTATAAGATAGTAATAGTGAGTGTTTTTGGATGGTTGTGAGGAGTGTAAGAGTTGGAAGTGTAGGGTGTTTAGGCCATAATAAGCACATGGGTTCAAGAGTTACTTGTGGCAACTACCCTAGTCTAGGATTTGTTTATGAAAAGGTATCCAAGCATGAGTTGATGTAAGAGGTTGACTTTATAATTCCCTAGATGATACATTCATTTTTACGGCTCAAGAAGACAAGACCAAAAAAGAAGAGGTAAGTACATTGTTCTTGGAAGTTATCTTGGTAGAAAACATGTCTATTTTGGTATAAGAATGATTGTCATGCATGCCCCTTGTGTTCCCACTTTTCGGCTCAAACAAAACAAAACATGACACGTGTGGCAAGCATCCTTTTCTTGGTTTGGAACATGGCAAATCAAAAGGCCTATTTTGGTGAAGATTAGAGACAAGACAAAGATTTCCTTAGTTCCCATGTTCTAGCCGATTTTTAGAAGAATCAAAACGAAAAGAGAGTAGTTGACTTGTGTTAGAGCTTGTGGAAAGTTAGTTTCATTTCCATTTTGGTGTAAAATACTAGTCAATGCATGCGTACTTTCGGTTCATCAAAAGTGTAAGAATTTGATGTAGAAAAAGGTGTTAACTACTTTGGTATAAAAAGTTGACCATGGATATTAGTGTAGTTTAGGAAGGTCAAACCTTCTTGGTCCATGTTTTACAAAAGTAAACTTCCATTTCATGCAATAGGTTGACTAGTGCACATGTTCTTCTCCTTCGGACTTGATGGCCGAAAATTCATGGCTAGTTGGGACTAAAAAGGGACGTCAACTCCTAGAATGTTCTGTGTAGGCTTGAAGCAAGGTGCTATGTTGGTGAATGTATGGAAATACAAGTGTTTTTGTTTGTTCTATGTTTGTGTATGGATGTGTATGTATATCGCAAGATGTGTGTACATATGCACATGTTAGAATGAGTCCAAACCAAGCACACACTTGACTTTGTCTTGGGAACATGTGGGCCGAATCTAGGGAATGGGATCAACACAATCTGGGAAGTCAATTTTGGCATGGGAATGAGGTGTGAGGTTTGTAAGAACCCTTGTTGGTGAAATGCATGGTTTTAGGAATTGTAGGCTGGTGTGTGGTATGTGTGTAGAATAGCATGGATTGTCCCATTACTAGCCACATGTGTGTATGTAGTCGTGTATGTATATATGTGTATACATAGATTGTTTGTCTAGTCTCAATTACACTCACACATATATATATATGTGTATGTCCGTGAATATATATGTATAAGGTTTAGGATAGTTTTGAACAATATACATGTTAATTCATACCCATGGAACACATATGTGATAGTTTGTTTTATCTTGTTTACTTATGTGCGTATATGGCCGACTGGTGTACAAGAAGGTATGTATATATGATGTTTGAAGAAAGTTTCTTATGGCCTTGTATATGAACTGATTTTTGTGTGTATGTACGACTGTGTATAATCTTCTTTGATAGGAATAACATTGTACTGTGACACGACAACATTAACATGTTACTAGTACTCCAAGTTAATTATCTATAAACATGCGTTGTTGGAGCTTTTAACCAATGTTTCATATAAGTTTGTATCTTGATTTGAATATGTGAGATTGTTCCATAGATTTTCATAAAAAATATCTATAGAACGTCTTTGGATTTGATTATGGAATTGATTAATTTCCAAGTTAGATACAATCACGTGTGACTACGTTTTGCTTTGTACGTCATAATTGAACATTTGGCTACTCTTTGTTTGAGCGTGTTGTTTGCCCTGACTGTCATTGTCAGTTGTTCTGTGCATGAGTCGGGTGTTGCATGAGTAAAGGTAAATGTAATCGGTCCTGAAACATTGTGAATCTAGTTAAGTGTACAAATATTGTCATGGAAAATGGTTGGTGTCACACATATGCTTGCAGCTTTAGTCTATGTAGAAAACACATGATATATGCGTAGGGTGTTTGAGATTGTCAGATTGATTATTACTATATATAATTTGTTTATAGTGTTTTAGCATAATATAGCAAATGAGTTAAACAAATAGGAAGACTTCATCCCTCATCAAAAGGTTATTATATCAAACCTGATTTAACTTTTTAGTTATTTTACTACATGTACCTAAACGCCTCCGTGTTAATAAAGAGCTCGACAATATCTACACTCGCTTCAAAATCGTAAATGTTACTTTCCTCTTCCTCTTTTATATCATATGGTAATTAAAGTATTTCATTTCAATACTTTAATATATGCTAATATCAAAAAGTGGTCGATCGAGAAAGAAGGGAACTTGCGTGCACTGTTTTCAACGCTGAAATACGTATGTACAACGTTCTAAATTTTCTTAAATATTATAAACCCGTGGATGCAATCTATGAGAAGTACCTAATCTGTGCTAATTTATTCCATACCCGGACATAAGATAAATTTATCTCGATTGTTTATTTTTGTTGCAGATTCTTGGACCCGACAATGGTTGGCAACCTGTGTCACTAACGGAGATAATAATTCACCACTGCGCTAAGGAAGCTTACAGAAAGGCAACACTATGTGTGCATCCTGATAACTATTCATTTTTTCAATACGTTTGGTATGTTTTTTTTTTTCATTTTTTATAAAGTTATATTAGATTTTTCAACCCCGAGACTTTCCCGAAATAATCAGCTAGTATATTATATTTTAGTTTATGATAATTGTTAGCATATGAGTAAACATATTCCAGTAATCCATTCGAAGGTATATAAAATTATATGCTAAAGTTAATAAAATAAAATAAAAACAAAATTATTATCTATATATTAATACAAAGACACTTCAATAGTGTCTTTGTTTTAATATATATATTGGCCACTAATTTTTAGGTTAACTTTATTTCTGCTAATAACTTTAGTTAACTTTATTTTCTTCTAATTTGACCACCAAACTTTTAGGTTTTAGGATTAAAAACTTTGGCCACTAACTTTTAACTTAACTTTATTTTCTTCCGATTTGACCACCAAATTTTTAGCTTTTAAGATTTCAAACTTGACCACTCAACTTTTTAACACTTGCATTGCACTTTGGCCAAACTTTTAGCTTTTAGGATTTCAAACTTTGACCACTAAACTTTTAGCTTTTAGCCGCGAGTATTTTTTGAAGCTCACGCGAGAATAACAGTCACTTAATATTATCTTTTATGTCCACGAAACCCTCCACGTAACAGTAGCTCCCACAGCGACGCGTGATCTTTAACTTCCGCCAAACACTCAACGCAACAGGAGCTCCCGTCACGAAACGCGGGGTAAAAGAGTCCTAGTTATGATTAAACAAAACCATAAAACAGAAAAAAAAAAAACACAAGTGTAGTTGGAAAATTTTTATGGTGTAAAATTCCCTTAGAAGGATGAGTGGATAACGATCCCTGAATCCCTGAAATAAACGCGTGAACTGTATCGCTTTTTGTGTGTAATTATTTGCCATGTTACTAGGGCTCTAAACGAACCAAACGAACACGAACAAAGCTTTGTTCGTGTTTATTTGTTAAGGTTTTTTGACAAATGAACGGTTTCACGAACAAACTAACGAACATAATCCTATGTTTGTGTTTGTTTGTTTAAGAAATTCAATTGTTTGTGAACTGTTTGGGAACACGGGTATTGAACACAAACAAACTAAAACAAACATTTAATATGCAACTAACTAAATAAACATTGTTAATATTTAACCATTAGACAAAGTACATCCACTAAACAATAAGTCAAATTGTACTAACTTACTTAGACATAATTATATAAAATTACTTAGACAGGGATACATGATATGCCTAATTCAAAAGTTCATAATTATCCCCAAAAAAATGTCTAGATTCTTCGATATCCAACTTTCCTAAATTCTAGACATTCTTCTATTTCTTAAGACTATATAAAAACAAACATTAATTAGACAAGGATACGTAAACTTGCATTAAAACTACGCATTCAAAAGTAATAGCATCTTCAATTGTCTAGTAAGGAACATAACAAAAGGATGAGGTTTTTCAATAGTTTAGTACGACGAATAGCTGAAAAAGATTGATATATTTTGAATGCAAGAATGATCAAAACATTTAGTTATTTAACGTATAAGGGGGGAAAACGTTTAGGTGGGGAAATAAAAGTTAGGAGGGGCAAATTAAAAGACTAAAAACTTTTAAGTTTTAACTAGTGAACATAAACAAACATACACAAACGGATATAAACGAATGGACTTAAACAAACATATTGTCGAACGTTCACGAACGCAATCGAACGAACGAGACCTTTGTTCGTGTTTGTTTGTTTAGTTAATCGAACGAAATTTTTTGTTCGTGTTTGTTCATTTATTAAACAAACGAACATAAACGACAATTCCTGCCGAACGGTTGACAAACCGTTCATCAAACGTT
>JAUTDX010003405.1:0-55963 GCA_030844895.1 Ambrosia x helenae | reverse complement strand
TTATTCCAACTAACTTCTTTGTTGTGTGGTGAACTATACTTGTTCACCAACATCATCTATTCACTTGTCTTACTATACTCTATAAATTTGTTATTTCATTCTTGTTTCCCATTCACATTTATACATAAATATGCATTTGCTTAAATCTAGAGTTTAGTTCATAAGTCACTTACCTTTGCCCGTAGAATATTATCATCCATTCCATCCACATGACTCGTTGTCTTCCAATCATGACATTCCTACTTTAACAAGTCAAACTTGCAAATTATTAGAACACATAACGGGTTATTCACTTCCTTTAATACCCAAGTATTACTCACCCATCTCATTATATGTGTTTGTATTCATTTTACCATTCATTCGAGTAATTGGGTTATGCCCTCCCATTTGACCCGTAATCACCCATTTATGTCTAGTGATAACATATGGGTCATTTTCACCATAAATCCATGACATCTTACTTTTAGGTTCACCAATAAACCAATATATATAGCTTTCGGATATAATCCAACCCATTTAATCCATTCACCCAGTGACCCGTTTGGGTGATTCTCCCATTATTAACATAAACCAACTATTTCATGACATTATGAGCACCCATAACAATTAAATCCACCAAATGAGTTAACATAAAGTTTTTCCACTTATCCATCCTTTTCATGATTACCATCTTCAAACACATCTAAATTCAATTACATAAAAGGAAGTTAAGTTTGAAAATCACTTACAAATGCGAGTAGAGGTCGAAACCATATCAAACGAACTCCGATTTAGGTGATTTAGGAGTCCATGGAAACGTATCGCCGAGACCTGCAACCCTTATTAGTTTCCGTCACCTGAAACTGCCACCACCGTAGCTGAAACGGCAAAACAGTGGCCTTAAAAACTGTTTCGAGCTGTTGTATTATGGGTAGTAAAAACCCCTCTTCCAAGCCTCTAAATCGTAAAACCCACCGTTGGATGTGATCATCTACATGTGTTAAAGCTTCTGTCAAAATTTAGAGAATGATCCGACGGTCCAATCTCCGGGAAATCGCATTTTATGATAGGTAGAAAACCTAAAAAAACGGGATTTTTGGACTTGGATGGTTCTCTCTCTCTCTCACACATACTTTCTCTTTCTAAAACTTGAGGGAGGGGTATGAATGAACCAAAAATTGGTCCCCTTCCTCTTACACAACAAGGTTTGCCTATTGACACAATCTATCCCTTAACTTTTTAAAGGATTATAGACAAGTCAACATACTTTATTAATTTTCAAAATGTGCCAATTACATAATTCCAACATTAGATCTTGCTAGTGATTTATATGCTTTGCATTTAGTAGATAATTCACTTCTAAATTATTATTAAGCAGCTTATCCAACACATGTTAGGCATCACACTAATCAAGTATAGAGTAAAATCCCTTAATGCATAGTTCTACTAAATCATACCATCAAACTACATTTCCATATGGATTCCATCAAATCATATTCCTCATGTTAGTTTTCTAACAATTCCATCAATTCTCACATGCCATTCACATTGATTCTTGCATACAATATCACACCTAATCACCTAGACATTTCATCAAACACTTGGTGTGCGTACAACATTCTAAGCATACTATACAAGCTCCTAATACATGCATTTAACCAAACACATAATCACCTTCAATCATGACCAATTTCAACATGAACTCCATCCAACGTACATTTCTACATGTTAATTGGAGATCATTTAACAACATCGAATCATCAACTACACTTTATTTCTCCAATACATGGATTCTAACATTTATTCTTCAAACCTTTACAAGAAGCTAAACATCAATTTCTTTAAATACGTTAATCATTCTATCTAATTATTTCATGCAGTAGTACAAAATAAACATACCTAATAAATAAGAATTCGGTTTTTGGTGCGTTACAAATTGACTCTCTTTATGTTCCCTGCAATGAGACTTTGCCCATTTGGTACACTTTCAGCTTTACTATTTCCTAGGCATGGCTTGGAGCTGTGTGATGTTTTGTCTTTTGCCTATAGTAAGAAAGCCAAAATACCTTTTTACATTTCCAATGATTTTACTGTTTGCTTTCTGTATGTAGCTACCGGATGGCAGCCAGGCTGCCTTATATTAGCTTGCTCAGCTCCAATAAGTCAGGCAAACCTTAAACACTTTACCTTGCTTTTTTATTTGACAAGGGACTAAACGTGGTCGTTTTAGGACCCGCGCCATCAGTAGGTATATCAAATATTTTGGGAACGCTCTAGTATAAGAGAATCCTGAGTCTATGATGTGACACCCCACATTTTCAGGTTCCTACTTTATGTGAACTCTAGTTAACTTTGCATGTGCATACGTGACTAAACACTTAACTAGGGTTAGTTAGGAAGGTCTTCCTATATGTTATAGGGTAATAACATATGTTATGTGATAATAACATATGTTACATTATAATAAGAAAAGTTATCATCACAATGCACACACGAGTCCTGTTATCCCAAGCGTTGGTGATTTATCTGGCATACATAATAATGTGTACAGTTGAATTATATGAACGTGAAGTTACATGCTTATGTGGATTACATGTTTACGTGAATTACCACTTGATTGATAGTTAATATGTAAATCATGCAAAATACGTGCACCTTATGATTAATATGTTATGAGATGATAAAAACAATGGTTTTTATGAAATTTAGGGTGATTAATATTATCGGTTCCAGTATTGGGCTATAAACATTGTTAACGGGTCTAATTAGTAGGGCTAAAAGGGGCCCTAAAACCTAATTGCTTGGGCAACAAGCCAAGCTTTCTTATAATTAGGGAAACAAAAAAAATAATAAACCCTAACCCCCCAACCCTTTGTGCCGTAAACAAATCCCACCCCCCGCTCTCTCTCAATTTCAATCAAACAACAAATTCTCTTGATTAATCCAAGTGGTGTTGGGTGGAATTTCTAAACCTTAAGGATTTCTTGCATTGAAAGGTATAATTTTTATAAGTTTTATGATAATGGTTAATGTTTTGAAAAGCTTTTAAAAAAAACCCTAGAAAACTCTATGAATATGAATCGCATGTGTATGTGTTTGTGTAAATTCTTAGATGTTTTGTATGGAGGTTTAAGATGATTGTTGTTAGTAATCATAATTAGGGTTTTTGTATAATAATGTATGTGTTTTGATCATGATAATATGGATTATGCATGTATTAGAGATTTTTATGCATAATTAGGGTTTATGAATAACTTGGGATGCAAGTTTCAGTTTCTGGCAGATTAGTTATGACGTATTGTAAGGTCTGTGTTGCGATGTAAATTAATTGTTTTGATGATTTCTTTGCATGATTGTGATGTACATAGTCTTAGCTTTTCATAATGGGCAAAACCATCAGATTTGAACATTGTTTGAGTCGTTTTTGGAATTTTATTTGATTAGAGGTTTATATCAGAATTTCAGATTTGTAAATTGAGTCAACTTTAAATGGTCATAACTTGAGATTTACAAGGAATTAAGTTACGAAATTTTTACAGTAGGTCAACAATGGAAAACTCGACTTTTACAAGTAGATTCATCCCGTTCGAATGAAATACACAATTTTTGAGAATTTTTCTACTAAACTGACCTGTTGTGGAAAATTTTCTGGACATAGCTGTGTTGTACGAATTTTCATAATTTTTGTGTTTGGTTTTAAGACAAAACAAAAATATGGGTTTGCAACCGAATTCCCATGAATACTCACTAAAAAATTTGGGACTTTAATTCCTTCGTTAAGTATTTTAAATAATTCGTTTTTCACAACGCACAATCTGTCCTAAAACGCAGATTGTGTTACGGGATCTTTATGTGATATTTGGAGTTGTATATGGTATGTATTTGACATGTACTTGTGTGGAAACTTGTATGAGATGTATTTGATGTATTAAACTTATAATAATCACTATGATCACCAACGGGATACGTAGGACATACTTGTGCATGTAGAGTCACTAGGTGTCACTACACGGTTTTGAACTTTTGAAAGTTTCGAATAAACGAATTATATGGTGTATTGGTTATGCACATGTACTCACATAGTGACACATATAATAGGGAGTCGGTAGCGAGTCTCTATTACTTTGGAGTTTGGATATTTTTGCTTGCAACCTAAGGTGAGTTTCACTACTTTTTTCTCAAAAGCATGTGTCTCGGGTTGAGACACTTACTTAACGTTTCTAGTCCGGTTTGGGACTACTTTTACACATCCCGGGTTTTGGGGTGCATGGTTCACGGGGTGAATCTACTTTTACTAATTCATGTTTATGTCCTTGATGAACTAAACCAATCCTATCTTTTAAGTCCTTCAAAATACCGAATCAATTGCCGGATGGGCAAGCGGGTTACTAGTTGATAGCGTTATTAGGTTTAACAAACCTCACATCGTGCTGGGAGCATGGGTGTGAACTAATAACTTAAAGCATATGTCATTGTTGATGGGCAATGACGCAGGCACTATACTCCCTGTTGTGAGAACTCGTTCATTAGTAGTTCGGTATTCGCTGGTGTTTAGTTATCATGAGTGGGTCAGCTACCCCTGGCATGTGAATTAGCTGTTTACTTGTGGTCTGGGAGACCGACGTTTTTACTTGTTGTTATGTGGTCTGGAGAGACCGGTGCTTGTACTTGGTTACATGGTTTGGAAACCTACGCTTTTACTTACTCACCTGCTCTACTTAGTGAACTCACCAACATTGTTTGTTGACCCACCATTTACATGCTTTTGCAGGTAGTTAGCTTCCGGTGTCACGATTAGGAAGCACTGCACGTTCACTGCATTTGGGTCTTGGGCATACACCTAAATTATATATCATGCTTATACGTTTTCTTTCATATGGTTTTGATTTGGGGCGCGTTGTTTTGCGCATGGTTTTTAAAAGGTTTAATTTGGTTTACGCTTCCGCAGCTTAACTAAACTTGTGTTTTTTTTTTTTTTGAAAACGAACTAAATGGTTTAGGCATTTAGAGTTCGTTCATATGACTTATGGCTATGGGATCCTGGTAGGTCATGCGCCTCGCGGTAAAACCCCGCAGTGGGAATTTTAGGGTGTGACATATGATACCCTGTTAGGTATTGTTATTAGTCCTTTTGGAGCACGAGTAGGAGGACGAGTAGGGGAGGCTCTACACCAACTGGCCGTAGATAGTTTTGAGTTATGCTTTCGTTTAAGTTATGTTTAGTTCATTATTATTTTTATTAGCATTATTATTATTAGTAGTTTAGTGTTATTACTTTTAGCTGTTAGGATTATTATTAGGGGTGGGTATTGGGCAGTCTAGCTTTAGTTAGGCATGGACTGATCATCCATGCTTAAACAAGGTAGCGCTAACCAATATCCAACTGTAGTAATAATTAGTTAGGTGTACTGTTGCCTAACCTAGGGTTGTATAATTGGATCAGGACCTTGAGATAGTACTTGGTTGTATTAGTGTTGTCAACTGCTAAAGGACTGATAAAGAGGCGAGTTACTTAAACTTTTTTCAAAACCTGGTACTTTGCTCGTAAAATTGTTTTGATGGTGATTGATCATGTATATGCATTGAACCATATGTGTGTGACATCCAGGGTGTTATATATATTATAATGATCATTATATTTTCCAGGCGTGGACATACACTTACAGCCTCATGGGGCGTGTCATGTGTGTTAAGGCTGTATATGTGAATATATAATGCCTAGTCCAGATTATGATTATGGTGATATGCAATGAGCTCATACTTGATCAATATGAATGTTTATGTGGTTGTTTTTACTGATGAGTCAGTTTATGTGGTTCACCAGCTATATGATGACGTATTTTTATTACTCGAGCATGTATCTCGGGTTGAGGAGGTAAGGACTGGGGATTAGTAGCTGAGTGTTGAAGATTGTAGCTATTTGCTATGTTATCGTTAAGCTATGTGTAGCTCTGGTGTACTTTTGTTATGTTGGCTTGTAATAAGTACTTAAATTATGTAATGAAAATACGTTTCCGCTTTAAGTTTGCGACGACTTGTCACTGTAAGTGCCCCGGCCTAGGCGGGTGTGATAATTATATATTGTTTTATTATGTTTTTTTTATGGCCTTGATCTATTTGAATCCACTTGGATAAATACTCATAGGTGTTTCCATTTGGTATTAACAACAAGCGCATCGCGCGAGGTGGAAAGCGTAGTGCAGGGAATCCCAGCACGTTGACATGATAACACCAAATCCATTGACACCAGCATATTGAAGAAACCCACTTCAAAAGGATCGCTCTTTCAACTAGAAGGTATGTAATAGCCCCCATCAACTTGACAATTTAAAGTTCAAATTCTGATTTTTGTTCCTTTCCTTACACCCGTTGTCGGACCTAGTTGTAGTTCAAGGGGGCGGGTGCCCTTGTTTAAAATAAAAATTAGTGTAATTTGTAGGCGAAAATCCCGACCACACCCCTTAAAAGTTTGGTTAACCCCCGATCACACCCCCTTGAAAATAATTTCTGGGTTTGCCACTGCTGACACCTACACATCATAACAGGGAGTGTAGAACCTGCTTCAAAAAAGGGTCAACACAATGATGCAAACGCTTGAGTGTCCCGTTAGGCAAGTCATGGGCGCATAGGCTACCATCTATTGTTTTTGGTGTTTAAAATGCTCTTGTAGTATGATGTGAACTCTCTATTTAATGCCTAACTCTATGTTTATAATAGGATTCTAAATTGTCAGTTAATGGACCTATGTACCAATCGTTTTGGCTATGATGACGTAACGATACTATTACAACTTAATTATCATTTGCTACTTAGTAGATAATTTAGGCTTTAAAGATTTTGCAGATACAATAGTCGAACGTCCCGCAACGCAAGTCAATGCATCCCAGTATCCCACTAGTTTTGTAGCTGACAAAAGAAAAGATTATATAGGAAAAGAAAAAAAACAAATGCTCATTTTCCTCAGTTTCCAGCTTACACTTTTTTCTTAAACATAGTATCATTATACTATATTAATATACAAACTGATTGAATAGTGTTTTTTATTTTGTCCTACTTTTTATGTTGATAAATATGTTATATTTCCAAATTATTAACATATTATGTTGGTGGTGTAGTGGTGTAATAGTTTGTCTTATAAGTAATTGACCCTGGTTCGAGCCCTTTTGGTGTGGTTTTTTCCACCAAAGATTTTTTTTATCACATCTCTTTTACTGAACACGTGTCTTTTTATCACATCTCTTTTAAGGAACACGTGTCTTTTTACTCAGTTTTTTTCCTGCCACGTTTTGCAACCCACTGATACCTTCCATTCTCTCTCCCATTGAAAACCCCAACCCCATTTACCCCTTCCATTTTTCCTGCTCACTAACACACACACACACAGCATAGAACCTGTTAAAAGAGAGAGAACCGAGAGGAGCTCAGTAGAACTCCGACGCCCAAGGTGGAGCTCCGGCGACACCACCTAAGTCCCGTAATTTTGGTATCTGACAATCGATTTCAGCAGGTAATTTGTATTTATTTAGGGTTTGCTAGACGGTCTCTGAAGTTAACTTTTATGCTAAAAATACGTTGAGGTTGCTGTTTGAAATTAATCGATGGGGCGTTTTTAAATAAAGATAGCTTCTTTACACTTTAGTGCTTCAATTCGTTCTTTAATTATGATGGGTTAAATCCTTAACCAGACTCAAGTCATATTTGGAGCTGAAAAAAGGGATGGAAGAACTATCTGGGAAGCACATGAACACCTCAAGGTAATTCCATTTCCCCCTTTTAAAGCATGGCTATGTTTTGGATTAAGATAAAATCAGTCCGTCATTTTTGACCAGATCGGTTTGGGTTAACGGTCTGTTCTTTAATTCTAATAACTTGATATCATATATAATGATAGTGCATTATATACTGAACTATACGTTTATTAATTTTGTTTTTTAAAAACTTAAATGGTAACCAAGTCAAAAACTATGAGCTTAGCAAGTTAAGTCGTGAAACATGATATATATTATTTTATAAATGACGGTGACATGGTATTTAAATGTGATGTGGTTTAAATTTGGTGACAAGAATACAAGATCACATATGCACACACATTATATTACAGGGTATGGACTTCTGTATATTTGTTAACACTGGTTTATTGTATGCGAACAGAAAACTTAAGAGTTGAGTTTTGAATAGGTAATTGTAACTTCTTGATATTAAACAAAAAGGAAATATAATTATATTAAGAGGCTTAGAAAATGGAAAGTACTACAACTGGGCTCACCAACCACCGATCCGGTTTCGCCGTCAACGACCAATCCTTCACCGGTTTTGCCCATCTCCGATTAGAATTTTGTTCCCTTATCTTTAACTTTGTTTTCAGATGCATGTAGCCGCACAGGGATTCATAGATGATGAGAGTAAGTTGACAATCAGCAAGAGGGTAAAACATTTTCTCCACCCTTTTGGATTGTGGTTAAACAACGATGTGTTTTTTTACTAACAAATCAAGACAGTGTTATTGTAGTTCCATGCCCCTCACTATATATTATCAATTTTATACATTGCATTTTCTTTGTATGTATTTAGAATGTGAAGCGTGGAAGGATGAAAAAGAGGTACTGATTGTTTGTGATTGTCTTCAGTCGGTTATGTTTTAGGTATTTTGGGGTTTCCACCTGCTCCTTCAACCTAACGTGTGCCTGTTTTTCTAAGTTATTAATTCATATCTAAACTTGCACATGTTTGCAGGAACCGTTTAAATTAATGTATTCCAGATTGGCGTTTTCCGTTTTCAGGTTTAGTTTGACTGTTACATAATTTTAATTTTTCCACGATTGATTCATTGGTGATTTCAATTTTTGTTTTGATTTGATTTATAAAGGAAAGGAGCAGTGGATGGAGACGAAGGAGATGCCGGCAGAAACTTAAATCGGATTAGAAATCGTAAAACAACGGTATATCTATTTACATATGCGATTTGGTAGATTTATGTTTGTTCAATTTTTTATTGTTGATTCATTTTTGCTCCAGATTATCTATTAAGTTTGTGTAGGGTGCGTGTTTTCACAATAAAATTGTCTGATAGATCATCGTCATCTTTTTCGCCAGCAAATAACAACTACAGAAACAAATGAAAATATATATTATCATTAAAACTGGAATAAAACTTCAAACGAATTAAAAACAATGCCCAGTTAGACAATTCGTCTATTATCATCTTTAATAGAGACAACAAAATGGGTGGTGTAGTAACGGGTTAGGGTTGAAATAAGTCTTTTTTTCTCATAGGTTAAAATGGGTCATTTTATTATCACTGGTTGAAACGGACCAGGTTAACCTGAAAACACTTTTTCATCCACACTTTATGATTCGTTGATTAAAAAAGCAATAGAACTACAGTAAGATCAGACAGTGTGTTAGGTTGTATGGATTAAACATACTTCTCGAAACTTTCAACCTTACTCATTTAACCCGTTAGAGAAAAACACGGCCCAAATCAACCAATTCACAGGTAGATGGGTCAAAATTGTCACCCTTAGATTAATCAGCCTGAGTGTCTGAATTGCTAAACCAAGTATATATCGTGTCTTTGATTTGTCAAATCTTATAATCATTACTTATCAAGTGTGATTCACAATTCTAACATTAATTTGATCATGAGTGTTTTTTAGTAATATCCTTCATAGAAGTAACTACAAATTGAAGTCATACCTTAAAGGACGAGTAAAGATGTATCGATGCCACTAGCAAGTTCACCGCCTCAAAACTCTATAATGTTTGCATAAAAGGTTTAAGATAAATGACACCAAAACATGTTTATGTTAATATCAATGAAATTGCAATTTGCATAGTGGAAACCACATGACCTATTTTAGCTTTCTGTTAAAAAAATGCCACTCACCATCCTCATTTGCAGAATGATATGTTTTTTGAAACATTTGTAAACAGTTGTGGAGTTCGAATTCACAAGGTCTCAAGTTGTTGATGCTATCCCTGGTACATTTTTCTGTGCATGGTATGCTGCACAGAAGCATTGGCTGGCTAACAACATATTGGGTCTTGCATTTTGCATTCAGGTTTGCTCTTCAAAATTCCAAAAAAAAAAGTAATAATTCTGAACGTATGTTTAAGCTGTGATCATTTTTAATATTTTGCAGGGTATTGAAATGCTCTCTTGGCTCTTTCAAGACCGGTGCCATTCTGTTGGTAAGGGAATTCATTTATTTGTTAAAGATAGATTTTATGTTTTCCTGTTTGAGGATTCTTATGATGTCATGGTTACAAACTGCAGTCTGGACTTTTTGTTTATGATATATTCTGGGTCTTCTTCACACCTGTCATGGTAAGCGTTGCTAAATCATTTGATTCACCTATCAAGGTAACATCAAAGCGCAAAACATACATGTTAGAATTTATTAAGGTTAGCTGTCACTAGGGTTAGTCGTCATTATTGTTAGGCACCCTTAAGCCCATTATTGTTAAAGTAAGAAAGATATTTGATTGAGAATGATTTTTTTAGTATGTTACGATCAACTGGTAATCCGGTATGTATAGACAAAATACAAAGCCCTGATCATAATGGGCTAAGCTAATGGATGACTAACCTTAATAATTAATATATTCTACCAATACTCATTTTTTTGTGTGGATTTAATGTATATAGTTATGACAGTTTTTTTTCTTTTTACAGCTTCTATTTCCATCTAGAATGCCCCACTCAAATAACATCGGCCATCTATCTTTTAGAAACGAGTCGCCATACCATTTATCAAGCCGGAACATGATGCAATCTCCTTGCCCGAATTCTGCGCGCAAATAGCTTCTGACAGATCTGTTTTGCAGCTGAATAGAGTCAACGACAGCAACTATAGTCTGGAAGAGGCTCAATTTGGAAGAACTTTGGGTGCAAGTTTAAGGCCCAGGTGTGCGACTCACACGAGCGTGCACATGTGCAGGCTCGAAAGAGTCGAACCCATCGACACCAACAAACCTAGCTATTCATCCATAATATTTAAAAACAAAAGAGAAACGTAGTGGGGATTTCTTTTTTCCCAATGTTAATGAGATAACCACGAAGCCCAAGGTCAATATGTTACACGTTAGTCATAAAAACTTATTAACTCTTATTAGATCAAGATTGTGTTGATTTCTTGAAATGTGGCTGCCATTCAACCGACATTGTTGTATGATATGTGATCTTAGTTAATTCGCCGCATCATAAATAAGACGTACTTAGCATTCATTACATTATCTCTACGTAACCTTCATGTGAAAATCGAATTGAGATCTCAAATGATGCAAGGTATGTCAAACGACGCAAGGTATGTCGTTACTTATTTTCCAAATAAGATTGACGCCGCCGCAACGTGCGGACAGGTAAAAAACCTAGTTAATATAAAACACATAATACAAATAAAAAAGTAAAGTCCATTATAAGCTTCCAAAATCCAAATTTCTAGCTTAATAAACATTCTTTCATTAATTTGTTTATTCACCTATAGATTCTTCTACAACATTCTAACCGTTATCTAAATCTTCTAACTCATCTATCCTTTTGCGGTAGATTATGTGAAATCTTTTAAGCACTGTGGATATACTTAGTATCTTTCTTTTGATTTCATCGCGTGTACGCTTGGTTGCAAAATCAATTTCCTCATCAAATTTATCCTTAAAGTGATTCCAAAAATCAAGACCACAACGATACCTTGTAATCCTCCTCTTGTAAGTCTAATGTTGAGACAAAAGCAACGCCCAAGGCGTACTCCTCTTCTTCGACCAAGACGGGATCACTTGGAATCATTTCAAAGTGCACAAGTGACACGTGTGCGATATGAGAGTATATTTGCGTTTCTCATAAGCCTTTTTGTGTTTTTATAAGTTGTGATAAACCAAATACATCCGGTAGCTATTTATACTAACATGAAATTAACATAGTAGTGATTTGGTGGGCAAAAACATCTAGAAACAAAGGCTCTAAACAAGCCAATAACCATTTTCTAATGACTCCTTTCATCCTTCCCAACTATCAAAACCAATTTTGATCAGGTTCATTCGGGTCAGGCCCGGATAGAAACCAGTCCAGATCAGTTTAATGGGCTCCAGAGTCCAGCCCAAAGAAACAATTTTTTTTTTAGAAAAAAAGCCCAAATATAGGTTTATTCATAGCCTAAGCCTTCTATTCTTATTCATCATCAACGGTTGTTAGCCTCAGCCACCACTATCTTTGCAGCAACCCAACATGTGAGCTTTCTTTTATTTTATTCTTCTACTTATTTTTCTTACTTATTATTATTATTATTAAAACCCCAATTATTTTTTTCCCTCTTATTCATAAACCCTAAAAGGCTTAAATTTCTTTTGATCATTATTACTGTTTAAACAATGTTATGGTTCACTATGATGTCTGTGTTAAACTTGCGTTTTAAATGAAATAACAAAACCCAAATATGTGGCATAGTTAAATTATAGACATAAGTTTAGGTTATTAGTATAATAATAATGAATGTTAAATCACTCTTTGGATCACTAGGATGAGCAGTTTAGTCAGTCGGTTGATCGCTGCGTAGCTTAAGATTAATTGTTCTGTTTAGCGCTTTAGTGCGGTTTTTTACCCGACTTGGTTTTGAAATTTGTAATGGAAATTTATTGATTAGTTGCTGATTGCGGAAAATTGGGGTTAGTTTGTTGGTTTGAGTAATTGTGGTATGGTTAGTTTGATTGCTTATGATATAGTTTTCGTAGTCGTTTTTTTATGTTTGTATTATGATACTGGAAACGAAACTGATATGCAAAGTTTAATAGAACGGAATCGAGCCTTGAAGCGTTTTCCCTTCGCCTCACGGGGGGCGTAAGCCTGTTGTGGAATTAAAAAATATATATAAAATTATACTATCTTATAAAAAAATAAAATATTTGATAGAAAGTCTAAAACATAAAAAATACACATCAAAAATAAACTAATTGACATAAAAAACACACCCAACCCCCGTGAGGCGCAAGTTTTTGCAGTGCCTCGCCTTGAGGCGCAAGTTTTCTTAGCGCACGCCTCACTTGTTTTTTTTTAAACTATGCTGATATTCATCTTTACAATGCATATGAACGGAATTCTGTAGTGTTAATTTGTGGTGGGTAGACTACTAGACTCAAGATTAAATTTCTGCGTTCTATTTCATAGAATTTTCGGATATGGCGTCACCGCATGGGATTGAGCTTGCGGTACATCTCATTTCCAGTTATTTCGGTGAAACTGTCTGTGTAAGTTCTACCTATTGAACTTTATACTTTCAGCTTTTTATTAATTTTTTCCAACAACTTTAGCTTTGAGTAATGATATAATCACAAATGTTTGCAGAAAGTATGTGAATGTCTATTACGTAAAGGAACATTATCACAAGCTCAAGTCATACGCTTCACGGCACTCACTAAACAGAACGTTACCAACGCTTTACTTGTGTTAATTCAGCATAATTGCGTTCAGGCCTTCACTATTCAACAAGCAGGTACTCTTTTTCTTTGTTTTTTTAATTTTTTTTGGTATCAATGTTAGCAATATATATTAGAGTTGTACCCCTCTTTTTCGAGATATTTACTCGGTCGATTATACCGCGTACGACAAAACAGTTCTAACGCTTCCACACTTTTAACCCTTTTAAGGTTCATGTGGATGTTATTTTTAGTAAAATGAATGATACAGGTGCATTTGGGGAACCACCAAAGATTGTGACTCAGTATATGGCATTGCCTGACAATATTTTCCACCATATGCGGTTCCCTAAGTTCTTATCTATTGTCTCAGACGAATTTGGTCAAGATGTAAGTAGTCGGGCTTCCTTCCTTTGTTGTTTCTATAGCACTCATAGTTATCAAAAGCCATCGCCTTGACCGCCTAGGCGACCAATTTCCTAGAAGCCACCAGATCTCGCTTTTCCCTCCTAGATAAAAAAAGCCACGGTCTGATTTTTAAAACCTAATCCCCTGGCTAATATAATCGACCAATACTTACCAATTTATGGAGATATATCTAAATCTCAATCAAATCTTATTTTTAAATATATTTTTATAACACTTATAGATATTGAATTATTTTTCAATATATAAACACCTCAACTCATTGGTTTACTATCAACTGATTTTGTCTACTACATAGTTATCAAAGGCTAAATCAATTAGTTTATATTTATATTATTTTATAAGATGATTGTTATTTGTAATGATCTGGTGATTTTTTTATTTTTTTTATTTTTTTTATTTGCGCTTTTTTTTTCTCAGGCCCACGCTTTTTTTGCGCTTCTCGCCTAGGCCACAGGCGGAGCCTAAGCGCCTTGAGTGGGCCTCACGCCTTTGATAACTATGATAGCACTGCATGCTTTTTGTCGTCACTTATATGTTTCCGACAGTGTGCAGGGATTTTCGAAGGGCTGCTTCAACATGGTAGGTTATCACTGAATCAAATTATGGACAGGTATAAGGATAAACATCAGGCGCTTGAAACAGGTGGAGGTTAGTCCAGTTGTCATCATTTTCCAAGATTTGCAATAGGAGTTTGTTTAACGTACATGCTAAAACTTTTTATTACTATGCAGAAAATAGCAGTGCCACTAATGTGCTACGTGAAAACTTTAATAAACTTGCTCAAGCCCGTTATATTGAAAGGTGCCCTGCTCATGAACCATTTCTTGAACCACCAGAGGAAGGTGCAAAGAAACGAACAACTAAGTCTAAGGTAACACCTTGTTCACTATCTGTTATAAGTATCATCATCGCCGATACTTAAATGTATGCAAGTGAATTTGCTCCTTTCAGATAGCTGATGCTACACAAACCTTAGAGGCACGTGCATTAGCTGCCGCAGCTCCCATGGAATCAATAAGATTTTTAGTTGATGAAGATACGATCAATGGGTCCCATGATGACGGTGATGATGATGTTGATATAAACAAATCTCCCACTAAAGAGATTGTTGGGAAAAGGTCCATCATCTCTATTTTTTAATATCTGAATTGTTATTATTTCAAGTTTATTAACCGACATACTGTGTTTTACAGCGTAAGCAAGATTGTTTAGAACCTAAAACAGAGAGTTGGGCAACAAATAAAAATAAAGAAATACTTTGGCGTGTCAATTTTGAGGAATGTCTACGCCGTCAACGGCATAAGGTTGTTTTCCCCCACATATTTTCCACTTATGGTAAATCTTGTTTATATATTGTCTTTAACTCTTTTATATGTGGTCTAACAGTTATGTGTTTCCCACGTAACGGAACGTGTGGATAGTGTAGCTGGCATCGTCCTACATGCAATATTTGAGGCAAGTAGAAAAAATGAAACTAAAGTGAAAATGGAAAAAACAGGTTAATTACCTTCTTCTACAATTGCTGCATTTTTCCAGCTTAGTTGTTAGATTATCTTTCTTTTTGTTATTTTTCTAAAAGTGGGATTTGACTGGTACGGTTATTGTAATATATCTGTGTGACCTGTGATTTACAGTTCCGCTTCTCTTGGAAACCATCTACGAGGAAGCAATGAAGAGTGAAGAAGGTCGAAGTTTGACTTTAGAGCGTGTTAGGGCGGCTCTTGTCCAATTGGGCTGCGAACTCCCAGCAATTGGGATAGATGAAACATATAGCATAGGTACCATATTGACCCAATTACTTTTGACTCCTTTTAAGTCTGTTTGACCCTATCCCTTTTAGATGACTTTCAGTTTGACCTATTAGAGACGAACACAGCCGTATTAACCCTATTACTTTTGACTCATTTCAAGTAAATGGGCTACAATGCCACCTGTTATTTAAAAAAATGAAATCTTTTTGGATTATTGACTATTTAACTTGTCATTTGCACAGACTTGAAGAAAATCATTGATCAAGCTCAAGCCCAGGAGGTCGACTTTCTCTCTCTCTCTCTCTCTCTCTCTATATATATATATATATATATACACACACACACACACACACACAAGGGAAGAAAAGTTATAAAAATATGTTTTTGATCTCCTATCTGCAGGTTGAATCCATTGTGCTGAAAAAATATGGAAGGGAGGCTTATAGGATATTCAGGTTGTTATCTGAACGTGAACGGTTATATGAGACCGATAAGGTAATCAAATCCTTTGATTAATGATGTTTCTTTTACTTAAGTAAGCTCATTAATCTTTTGACCAAGGCTTGCGTTATCTCTTTAAGTAAAAATAATTACGACCAGTACTTGTATGTGAGTCTGTTGTTTTTACCTTTTGATAGATATCCAGCACTACATTTGTTGAAAAGAAAGATGCATTGAAGATTCTTTTTCAGCTATGGAAAGATGATTTCTTGAATCTTGAGGTACTGTCATAAAGCTTTGTCGGTTTTATCTTTTATATAGTAAAATTCTCTCTTTTAAACGGGTCAGGTTGAAAGTCACCCAAAGTGTTTTCAGACGCTTAAAACCTCTTATATGGCTTTATAATTAATAATATAATGGAATATATAATAATATTCTTTGTGTAATCTTATTAAATATATAAATATGAAAAAAAGACTAAAGTGCTGCCATGCTGATGGGTGGGGCCTTTTTGGACCCGTTACCCAGCCCACCCATTTTGCTACTTGATTTTGTTGAAGAGCTCTTCTAATGATGCCAAATAGGTGGCTAGAGGTGATAAAACGGGTCAGGTTGGACGAGTTGGAATATTGGTCACAACGGGTAAACTTTTCGGTATTAGGTGACCCAAAACCCTTTTGTCTAAAACTTGTAACTTTTGTTTGAATCATCAGCATGATCACAGAATTGCATCAATCATTCCGAACACATTTGACCTGTTTCTTGCTAGAAATAAAACATAACCCGAATTATGGATGATGGAGATTTCCACATGTAATCTAAGATCCTAAACATGCTTCGATTGATTTGTTTCAGAGAGTTGGGAACGAAGCTCAGAAAACGGAGATTATGTTGTGGAAATTGAATAAACGTTCCGTTTGGCAACAAGTTTTAGATGACATGTATCATGCTGCCCTTAACTTAAAACTTCGCCTTCTCCATGAGCTTGACCAAGCACAAGATGTATGTATTCCAACTTTATTTTCCTCTATGTTTTTCTTGATTATAAACCTATATTATTAAAAAAATAACAATAGTAGTGGTAGGAGTAATAAGCCGCGTTGTCCTGAAAATGTGTTTGCAGATGCTTCGGGTGCTTAAAGGAAAAAGCACAGAAGATGAAGCGACGAAAGAACGCAAAAGAAAAGTGCACGACAAATGGAAGGTTCTAGAATCTTCTTTTCTGATTCTTGATGATGCCATCATGCTATTTCATGACTTCTAAGTATGATGATGGACAATAACCCTGCTTTGTTTTTCATTTTTTAAATAGTTATTTATATTTATTTATATCTACACGTGTTTTCATTATTCAATTGGATGAACCCCTCTATTTCTACATGTGTTTTCATTATACAAAAGATGTGTATTTTAAATAGCGCGAGGCACAAGCTTTACGTATGTGAGGTGTAGCTTCACATAGGCAATGCAATTCACACTAAAAAAATAGTGAAAACTTTACATAATAGTAACCAAGTTTTCCTTCTCATCAACCAAAGTCATTTAAAGTTGCCAATCTATTTCTCCTGTTGGTGTAAAGGTGTTGAGAAGGTACGGTGAGTATATATTAAGAAAATTCTGTGTAATTACTGAGAGCTTTATGCTTACCCTCATTAGCCACCCCGTAGGCAAGCATAGCAGCCGCAAATGCCTGCAAGTTTTAGCCATAATCTGAAACTCTGGTACATCGACTATGTTGGGGGATTGTGTTCATCAATACATTCCATCTGTATTAGTAACTACATGTTACAACTTTCATTTTAGTATCAATCATAATTCCGTCTTAATCCTAATTGGGCAACCATAATTGATAACCCCATCAATTTCGGCTTGGCTTATGTGGCACATTGCATTTTCTTGGACCGGATTGTTGTAGGCTTCACCAATAAACCAGAATGTTTGTGACGTATCATCCTTGAATTTAACATCATTGATTTTTCAAATAAACTGTGGTATGTTCTTGGTTTTAAAAATAACAAACTAGTAAAGACCGTTTGCTAGCATTCATTTTATTCACTCGTTAACGTGAATGAATATCTTTCATTGAGATTTCACGAACCTATGACCCTGCCCATGATTTGGTAAGTGAGACATGAGCTCTAGGTGGCCTGAAATCACAGTTGGTAATTTGTTTTCACATTGAAACCGCTGTTGCTTCAAACAACTCGCAATTAGCAAGGACGGTTTCATCAGAAGTCCAGCTTAACGATAATGGCTTTAAAAAAGTCGCAGTTAACAAAGCTGGGTTGTAAACCATGTTAATCAAATTTCAAGGCACCACAGCTGTATACGAAGACGAAACCTCACACCGACGCCATTTTCTATTAGAAAAAAACGGGAAATTTTATTTTTTTACCGTTGATATGTTTGTTTATCAAACAAAGTCCCAACGTGATTCATTATTAGAAATTCTAGTATGAAAGAAAGAAAGAAAGAAAGAAAGTAGTCTAGAAGAGGGGTAAGGCTGGCGGGAAGCGTACAAGCATCCATAGTTTCTCATACACCACCAGATGCTCCCATCCACTTTGCTCGAGCAACGATATTCTTTCTTCATAAAACTTCTTCTTTGAATCTTCATCAATCATCCCATTCACCACCTGCAACAGCCACCAGTTTATATAATTACATGTTTGTGCATTTATTAACAAAACAGTAACACGCAAACTGTACCTTGAGTGCAGTGCCAAGTCGTCCACTATGTCGTTCGCGTAACATCAAGAGAGTTGAAAACTTGGTTGACTTAGTGTTGGCCCATTTCTGCAGCTCTTTGAAAGTCTCTTCAAATAGATCAGCAGATTGACCATTAGGTTTATCCACAACTTCGGCGTCTAAGTTAGCAGCCAAGGCAGCCATCTCACCCTATACAACACCCGTTAATAAACACAAAAGCCTAAACCTAACATACAATAATTTTATAAAATAACGCCTGCAAACATATGTAATAGTACCTTCAGGGATGCAACTTCCACTAAAGCTAGACCTTTTTGGTAAAGTGCTTCGACCAGCAGGTCACGTCTTGTCTCCATCTTCTTCTTGGTTTCCTATATAAATGCAGCAGACGATTATAGCCTGCCTATGTTTGTCTGTTTTAACATAAGAAAATATAAAATTTTCTCATGATTACCGCATAATCTTCCTCTTCAGGATCACCATTGATGGAAAGAAACTTTGCTAACTCTTCTCTATCAATACTGTCAACAACCTCATCTGCTGCAGTAATTATCTGCCACAAGGAACCATGAAAATGCTATTCTTATAAAATGGAACATTAACGCGGCATTCATTACCTCTTCATAATGGTGTGTTTTATCTTCCACTTCCTGGGATATCAGCCCCTCCAATATTTGGGCCAGCAAGGGAGTGTGATTTGGATATTCCTCCTGCCAATATCATAAAAACATTACGTCAATGCAAATTTGAGGTAAATGCGGCCTGTTTGTCTTATTATAAGGTCAAATTCAACAAACAAAAAACCTTGAGTGAGATGGATAATTTTTTCCATTCAGCTCGTTCTTCATCAGTGCCTTGTTTTAGGTTTGCAAGAACCTTCATCTTTGCATCACGAACCTAGTCACCACAATAAGGTAAAAATATATTCTTAGGAACCAAAATGCAGAAAAATAAATCAAATATGGATTAATAAAAAAAATTTCAAATTCCTTCGATACCTCTTCCTCTAAACGCTCTGTTACACTTTTTGTGGAAGTCTTGGAGGTAGAATTCTTTCCCTTATCCTCATCAGCCTGTCAAACAGATAAAGTTCACTAATTCTAATCTGTGGTATGATAAAGAAAAAAGTTTAATTGTATCAAAGTATTACTAACCTTAGTTGGTGGGACTAGATAAGTTATCTGATACGATGCCGGATTCTTTTCAGGATCATTTGCCTGATCAGACACCACAGTTGAAGGCTTACCATATGAAATTGCCCCGACTAGTACAGACCCTTCAGGAGAGTTCTGTAACAAATCAAGTATTGTAAATCATCCACTTCAAATATATCTGATATCGATAACGAAAACAAAAGTTGAAAACGGAAACTAAAAAAAACACTAGTTGAAATGCTAGCTTACCTTTGGAAGCTTGTCCTTAGTGGGAGGTCCTATATAAAATGCTTCTTTCGATCTATAAGATAAAAAAATAAAAGTCACTAAATGCCAAACATACAAAGATAAAGGGGTAAAGATGAGAGGGGACAAACCCAGGGTCTAATGTTGACGAACTGTAACTACCACTACCCGTGACTGGACCATCTGGTTGAGTATAAAAGCTCAATTGCACAGCTTCCTATCAAAAGTTTATAACATTTATTGCCAAACATACAAAAATGAGTATCAAAATTAAAAATATATATATTGCATGGCATCTCATCAAATATATAGAATAGTAACTACCTTCTCCAATTTTCTTTCAATGAACAGCACCAACTGCTTCAACTTCTCCAAGTACGACACATTCTCATGCCTGAAAATTCAGAAATCCAACAAATTAGCAATCCGTTAATTGCTTATGCTTATGCCATATAATTGCTTGTAATTTATCTAACTTTATACACATGCATTTAAGAGGGAACCCTACCTCAAGTGCAGTTGTAAAGTGTATTCGCCTTTTGGCAATTTTGCGTATTCTGGGTAGACATCACCCATTGCATATATGCGCTATGTATAATAAATGGAAAAGAAATATAAGATATCAAGCAAAGCAAAACAAGAGCATGAATTATGTGCATGTTAAAAACAATACCTTGTTCGAGTCTGAAATCATATAAAACTGGGATTCAAACTTGTTATCATAGATACGGTTGTTAAGCAAGGGTATCTGTGGTTTTACTTCAGCAGCATCTTCCAATTTGAACTTGTAACTGCAGCATGATATACCATTTAAGATAATAACTAAGTGAAGAGGTACGAGTGAGAAGAACCAACCAAAACCTACGTCAATGTCAATGCAAGTATCTGCTTTCCAGAGGGTAATTTATCCCGATCTGCTGAAAGAGCACCCAGTTTTGAATCAACAGGACGATACGGGACTCTAATCTGCAAGACGATTATGGATAAAATGAATTTACCGTTGGATCAAAATGATACATACTAAAAGGTTGATATGGATTATGTTTTATCCATTCTAATGGGTCAAGCTAAAATAGTTAGAAACAGGTAGCCCAAATCTGCTATTTATGCATACAGTCATGTAAAAGAAACTACAATACTCATATTAGGCGTATAGTTATTTATATATTTTTGAAGGACTAAACAAAATCGGTAGGTCAACCCAAGCCATTTCAGCCCATGCTAAAAATTAACCATTTCTACATGTTACCTGATCCGCCCGTTTGGCACTTTGGCCACCTATATCATTAACTGTAACACATCAAATTTTTAATGGAATCTTTTGTACCTTGTTTAGCTTGGCGGTAGGAGCAAGCTTCTCAGATGATAACAGCGATTGGGCTTCGATTCTAGCAGGGGCTTCACTTCCATCTAGGATCACTTCATCTTTGCTAACATCTATCCCATGGAATGCAAGCTACATATTAACATAGAAACTATTGATAAGAAAACAATAGCAACAATATTGAAAATGACAATAGAGAAACATAATCAAAACATGTCACCTCAAATTCTACAACAGCAGGTTCATTACTTCCTACACCACTGGACCAGAATTGAGCTATCACTAATTCCATCGTCCGGCCACCCTCCACAGAAAAGGTGAAGCTCTTCGTAGATGGAGATGAAAATATGGCATTACTTTCCCACTTGATAGGCCTTTTTAATGGTGAGATCTGTAGATTTTAAGAAAGTTAGAGCTAGCCTACAGACTGCATAACTAGCCATGCATTTTCCCTAGGGGTGGCAATATGGGCAGGAGTGCAGGACACATGTCTAAACAGGTTGGGTCAGGTAGTGGCATAGTGCAGGGCCAGCCTGATAAATGAGTAAGGTGCTATATTGTTCATATAATATTCTTTTCAGACCAAAGCAACTTAGGAGGTCTAAAGCATTCGATAACACTTTTGAGTGGCTTTTGACCTGCTTGAACAGGCTTGACACATTTCATTATTAGCCAACTTTTAGATTCACTAAAATATGATCATCTCAGTGAGAGAAGCCTCTCCATCTCATGGGATAGGGGAAAGGCTTGCCCTCTTCTCGCTCCTTCAAGTCCCTACTTTATAAGTGGGATATTACTGGATCCGTTTGTTTAGGTAAAAGGGTTGAAGCGGCCACCTTCAGTTGTGCCACATACCTGTACAGTGTCAATGTAGAATCTTCTGGGAGTGTCGAACCCTGATGTACGCATGGCAGCCTCAACCCAAGTAGCCCCATATGGAACCTTAATGAATTTGCGCACAATATGGCCTGTTAACAGTTAAATCAGTAATTAGTAGAGCAAGAAAAGAATTCCATGTCAGCTAGTTATACCCCGCAACACATGTAAATAATGTCACAAATTATCATCAGTATACAAACCTACCTGGCTGGAAAGATAATCCAGAAAATGTAATGAGTGAGAGCCGAGTTTCCACAATTTTTGGCTTTGTTATAGTAACTGGAATTCGAAAAATAGGACCACGCCAGGGGGCGTTACAGTCTATTCCATACACTTCAAAATAATGCAAACCATCACTGAGCTTTGTGGGATCTACAACCACACTAGGAAGAAAAGAAAATAAAAAACAAAAGATTAGCAGAAACTACAAAAATACACATTAGGTCATCAAGAATGACATAGAGAAACGGCTTATTTACTTGAAGCTACGGCCATTGTAAGTGAGAAGCAGATAATCAGGAGCTTTCACGATTTCCTTTCCAGTAGAACGTAATTCAATACACTCTTCAAATGGGACTAGCTGTTCTAAATTACTTGCACCTTCATGAAATTGTGGATCAACTTGCACTGTCCACTGTTTCAATAGAAATGTGTTAATAAGTATAAAACTGGCTCATCTTAAGATACCTTTTAAACTACACAATGATGTGAAGTGCTTTTAACAGTCACCTCAGTGGTTTGATCACAATAGCTAGCCTCTCTTAGATATATGCCTCGCAATGTTGATGATGCTGCAAGTAATGAATCATCAAGATCGATTGGAAGAGGCAATCAGGTCTTGAATACAATTGTTTAGAGAAAAAAACCTACTTGTTTTTCCTGCCTGACTGATGCTTATCTTATACCAAATGCATGGCAAATCAGCTGCTTTCTGAGCATACTCAAAGGCCCTGAAAGGAAGTCACTTGTAAGTAACCCCGACTATATAATAGAATAATTAGATAATTCGCAAAGTTGTTCAATATGAAGGCCAAAATCTAACTTGTCAATCTGAATAAGGCCATGTCCATTTGATAGTTTATCTTCGGGCAAACAGCCAATCGGTGTGCAAGTATTCTCAAGTGCCTTCCTCACACTATAAGGACTCACTTGAATCCCCTCAGCCTGCATAACGTTATCATATAGTTATCACTTTACAACAAAAGAAAAGGTTATGTATCCCAAAAGACAGTGATACCTTCATTGCACTTATGATCAGAGCTACTCCACCACATGCAGATGGGGATGACATGGATGTACCATTCATGAGCTGACGCCGTTGGAGAGTCCATGTAGGAACAGGGGCCACCGCCCCACCAGGGGCACTCACATATACACCAAGATCCCCGTCAGCAGTGGGTCCCCGACTAGACCTGCAAATTCACATTTCATTAAGCATAATCATAGGAGACACGGTACGAAGTATATCATAAAAACCATAGGAGGGAAATTGAGTCAGACAGTGGGTTGTGTAATGGGTTGAAAGTTTCTCAAGTGTCGATTGATAGTTATCAAAACAGGCCAGGTTGATTTGGTTGACCTGTAAACACTCTTCTATTTACAAATAAATAATTAATGATTAAATGCCAATGCATTGACTTTATTATTAAGAAATAAAAGGCAACTTGAGCGTTTGATAACTATCAATTGACACTTGGGCAACTTTCAACCCGACTGACCTGCTCAATCCATTTACTTAGGTCATTTATTAAGGAACACTTGACTAGCTGAAGTTGAAAGTTGAAACATAATCCAAATCGACCTACTTTCAAGTAAATGGTTGAAATTGCCACCTCTAATATAGATTGAGAAAACATTTAATAATTTCTTCCAAGAAACAAAACATTACCAAGTGTACTCGAGCCCTTCAGAAGGAGCCTCGACTAAAGCATGAGCTCCAGCAGCCATAGCAGGAGAGACATATGCACCAACTCCTATTATGCTTGATGTTGTGCCTCCTGGAGCACCCAGGGTGGTCAATGCAGGCCCGTTGTTGCCAGCACTACTAACAAATACTACACGGTACTTATTCACCACCTGTATTCAATGATCATTTCATGTAAATGACAGATAAAAACATAAACAAACAAAACCATAAGCAAGAAATTTAACTATGTTTTAGGATATGACCTCATCAACAAGCTCCACAAAGCGACCATAGTCCGGAAACATTGTATATTCTCCATAACTCATGTTGATAACATCACATTTGTGCTGTAAAGGTCCAAAACAGATTGCCAAGAATAAAATTACATATATAAACATGGATAAGAAATTGTGTAGATCTCATGTGATACCTCCACAACAGCAATTAATGCGCGTGTCAAGCCTGTTCCAGTTTCCATTGAACCTAAGCGTGAGTCGCCTATCTTACATGAAACTACCTGGGCTCCAGGGGCAATTCCATTAAGCAATGGTTCCTGTAAGTTCACAATGAATTTTAGCGACCATATGGTCATTCACATATTAGATAATAACAAAAATTTAAAAGGTCATACCGTAGGGTGGAAAGCAGTGGTAATACCAGCAACATGAGTGCCATGTGGCGAACTATCAGTTACTATACTCAAAATAGTACCTTCACTATAAACATTGGTCACGAATGTACATGCATCCAACTTGCTAAATACACCGTACTTCCGTTCAATCCTGCAGAATTAGCTCTGTGGTATCAATAAACAGTAACAAAGGTGTTTGGAATTGCAAGAGTCACAATAAACAGTAACTGATTAGTGATTATCCGATCATTGCAAACTGAAGACCTAATAATTAGCTTGTAAAGTTGATTCTCTAATTATTTTAATATCAGTATATACACGATAACAGGCAACACAACTGATTGAGTATCATAAGATTACTTATTCACCCCTTCTCTTAACCTAATTCAAGAGACTTCAATTTTCATTTCACAGACCCTTTACTTCCTTTCACCAAGAAAATAAATTTTGGTCATCTTCTCTATTTATTTCATTCATCAATCTTTTATCATCAAACTCTACCTACAGCTTCAACTAGTAAAAGCACATGCAAACACTATTTTGCAACTTGTTTAATTAAAGCTAATTATCTGATTATAATCATTCAGTATCACATATATATTAGTAAACATAAGAATAAGGGAACAAAGAGAAGTAAGTATACTTGAAATTAGTTAGGGGCACAAAATCAGCAAGTTTCCCACACGCAGGGTCATCCTCAAGACTCTGTGTGTCAAGAGCCACCCTCCACACTTCTCCATCATGCCATACGACAGCATCAATAACAGGCCCCTTGTCATCATAGCTCTAACATATACAACACATATGCACATGACTTCAAATACAACAAATAATAAAAAGCAAGAAACTCTAATATAAGATATAGCACTAACATCGGGTTGTTTCTTCAAATAATCAACTCGATCTTGGAGGTCTGCACGAGTCTTTTTCAAAATCACCTCATCAACCTTTGTGTGATTCTGAAGATAGGAAACTTGTTAGATACCATAAATCCATAATAGATAACATTCAGTAACAAAAACGGTCAGATTTCAGAAACCGAACAGACTGAAATATATGCAATTAAAGTATTAAACTTGCACAATATTTATCAGATAACAATATAATGAATTAGTAGCAACCTTGTCAAACTCTTCAAGCTGCTTCACAGCTTCAGCTATGGCTTCCTGATTCTTCTCGTCCCACTTTTTCTTTCTTTCTTTCTGCTCCAGATCACAAATTTCACACACATCAATACAAGAAAAAACTACGTCATTTAAAGTGTATAAATGGTTCTCTCAGATCACTGGCAAAGTAAGTCCCACCTTCAAACGCGATACTAATGTGTCGGTAAGAAGCTCATATATCAATTTATATCCCACATGCCACTCCCCAGAAGGATTCTTCCAAGAAGTATTTATAGTAAGAGACGCCCCTGAAACATAATCATTCAAAAGAATCAATCATGCATCTTAAAAAAGGTATATATACAACACCAACCTACTCAATTAAATCAATATAACAACTACGAACCTGATGCACCACGAATACAACCATTTGCATCAGCCTTCACAACAGTTGACGTATCAACATCACCACTGCCAGTGCTGAAGGAAAAAAAAGGTTCAACAAAAAACATTCATTTAACAAATAATATCACCTACGGAAAGGAAGAAATATAACAAAAACTGATTGGATTTTGAAGGATACCAATCAATGACATCTAGGACTTTTGGTTTCCCATCTGAGGTCACTTGTAATCCGGCTGCAGCCGGATCAACACCAGAATCTGAAAGCAGAAAATTAATACATGATTATGTTATCTTTCTGGACATATATCATACTGTTACGGTGTTACCAAAAAAACAACTAAACCAGCCAGTTGAAGAAGAAAAACAGCGATGATTTTGTTTCGTCATCATGTCCTCAGTTACTTCTTTGGTTTTAGATAGGTTTAGAGAATTATTTTACAGTTTTAGACATATCACATAGTTTAAAAAACGGCCGAGGCACGCACCTCAAGGTGAGGCGGTCAGAAAACGAGTCTGAGGCAGCGCCTCATGGGGTTTTAATGTGTGTACGTCTCGCAGGGCTGAGGCGGTGGACCTCAGGGTTTGATCTTTTTTTGTTTTTTTTATGTTTTAGACTTTTTGCATTAATTTCAAACATTCTGTGTCCTTTTGATGTGTGCTTTTTATCCATCCGGTGATGAAATTAGTTAGTATTTTATTTTTTATACAATAATAATTTAATATTTATTTTTTAATTCCGCTTCAGGCTTACGCATTGGTTCGCCTTGAGGCTCGATTCCAGTTTTTTTAAACTTTTGACATATCAAACTCTTAGTTATTCAGTTAACCCTAGTTACCACTGCACATATAACCAACAGCTTTACCAATCCTTGATTTACATGAATCGCAGCGATCTCAATTCACCTTTCATTTTACTCAATTAGCAATCATTTATTCATAATCATCGAGTCATCGTTTCATCAATCGAATACAAACTCTAATACACAAAAACATATGTAATAACCAAACATCTTCACACAATCAAACCACATATATCCTCGATTCAGTTATAAACCTATAGACTCATCTCCACTCTCACTCAAATCACTTAAAACTACTAATCATCGTTCATTTCAGAGCTCAAACATAACAAAACCTAACACAAAACCGTAAACAATCATAGAAATACCAAAGGCGGCAGCAGCAACAACAACAACAACAACACACGAGCTTCAACAAATCGATCGAATACATATCCTCATACACACAAACATAAGTAATAACTAAACATCTTCACACAATCTAAAACCACACAAATAGCCTCTATTCAGTTCTAGACTTACAGATCATATCAATCAACAAACTACAAATCTTTCATTGGAGAGCTGAAACATAACAAAAACTAAAAAAAAATACAAAACCGTAAACAATAACAAAATTACCAAAGATAGCAACAACAACACCACGTCCATCATACTCCGGATTGGCTTCAAGAAACCGATCAGCAGCGGTTTCCTTCTTCGGCATGAGAGAAGCGAGAAACGAGGCCTCGTTGAGCTTAAACTTCCTTAAAGCGCCATTGTTATCAGTATTAGGTGAAGAAGAAGCAGTAGGCATTGCCCTAATTACAGCACTCTTGTTGCTTGTGTTTGTAGGTCTACTATTATTATTATTATTATTATTATTATTATTATTATTATTGGGCGTAATGAGTACTCCTAGATGATGATGATGATGATGAGTAAGAGGAGAGAGAAAGGGCGAAGAAAATGATGTGGGTTTTGACACGTATGGTCCTTTATATAGACATGATGTGTGCATTAGTTTATGAGTTTTTGGAAGGGTATTTTTGTAATTTAGTGTCGTCGGTGGTGGACGTCACGGTAGGTTGTTGGGATTGGTTACGGTGGTTCTGGATGGTGTTGGTGGATGTGAGTTAAGCGTTCAGTAGGTTAGTGGATTCTACTTTCCATACATTGTTACATCTGTGATAGATTTGGGTCCCACCTTACCTTGAACCTCTAAATATCATTGTCATGTACAGTCGTGTTATTCGTGTACGTACCAGTGTGCCAAAAGCCCCCTTGCGATGAGTCTTACGGACGGAGCGCTAGCAGAATTGGGAACGGGGCGCTATCAGAATTGGGCACAGGTACCACACTATCAGCACGGTAACACTGCCGTCATCCGTTGCTAATAGGGGTCCCGTGAAACAAATACGGGTTTCATCTAATGGGCTGGTAACAAGCCATGATTATTGCAACGGTCACTTTTTATAATATATTTTATTACTTTTTGAACGTTTGAATTTATTTAATATTAAACGGTAATATTTTTTTGACCGTTATTTTTTAAATTGTATACATTGTCCACGGTTTAAATAAAAAAACACAACCTACATTAACCAAACTACTTTAAAACACAAACAAAACAAATGGATCCAAGGAAAACAAAGAGTGTTTCAAGGGGTGCGAGGGGAACCTCGAAATCTACGGGTTCTAGTAGTCGAGGCAAAGATTCGAGTTCGAGATCCGCTACGGTTGAACGTATAGGCCCGTGATCAATTTTCCACAAACTCAACCCAACAACAACCGTTTTACTCACAATACCCACAAAGCCAACCACCCATGATGTATCCACAATATTTTACGCCGCCTCAATTAACAAATTCCCAACTGGAATACTTCGAGCTCAACCTAGAAGATGAGGACGATGACGAGGAAGAAATTGTGCCAGAAACACAGTTCGAGCATCATGTAGATGAACAGATAGACGAGGAAGCGGATGACGCGCTTGAAGTTGAAGTTGAAGAAGTTGATGCGGGGGGGAAAAGAAATACGCAAACTGCGTGAAAGCTGTGAAGTGGAACACGGCACAAGAGGTTGTTTTGGCAAAAGCTTGGTGTTATTTGTCGGAGAACAGGAGAAGAGTAACCAAAGAAGCAAGAGAAGTTTTTGGAAAGCGGTCCAAAAACATTACGTGTCACTGTTAAGTTCTTCCACCCGAACAGTCGATCAAATTACTTCTAAATGGACCGCCATGAACCCACAAATGAATATGTTCAATGGACTTCATCAACAAGCGGTATGATATATTTAACTTAGTGTTTTATTTAATTATACAAATTTCTCTAAATTATATTTAATTGACGGTTCTATTTAATTATATAGGAGCGCCTACGAGGGAGTGGATGTAGTGATCTAAACGTCATGCAAACGGCGTTGAACGATTACAGAAAAAACCATCCTTCGGGTTTTAATCATCAAGCGACATGGGAGATTGTAAAACACCACGACAAGTGGAAAAAGCAAGTGTTTATGGGTGAAGAACCGTCCGATAGTCATTCGGACAAGAGACGAAAGTCTTCGGAAAGCGGCAACTATCAGGCGACTGCCTTTTCCACACCGGACGATACCACCCCCACTAGCCACATGCCGGACCTCAACGAAAATAACAACCCAACGCGGCCCAAACGAAAAACTAAGAAAGCCACCGCCGCCGAGTCTTCAGGCAAATCATTGGTTGACGAACTCGGGTCATACCGAGCAATGAAAGAAGACAAACTCAACCAGTTGGTCACCCTACAATCTCAACAAGGCGAAAAAGCAATGACGTTTTTAGAGGAACAGCGCAAATTGTTGATACAAAGGCAGTATAAACCACGACTTGAATATGTATCCACACGACCACCTCAAAGGTAAATCTTTGGAGTTGGTTTTGAAACGTAAAGAAGAAATCGCGGCAAAACACAATTGTGAGCGTTATTGGGTTGAAGGCGACGCGGATGATGAAGGCAACGAGTAGGATGAAGGCGTTTGTATTTTTATTTTAGTTGATGTGTCTTGTAATTTTTTTATTTTAATGGACGGTTTATTTTTGAAGTTTTACAAACGGTAGTTTTAATTCAAACGGTCATTTTTTAGTAAAAACGGTAATTAGAAAAAAGGAAACTAAAAAATAAAGATTTGAGTGAAGTGAATCAATTAAATGCTGCCTACAAAAAAAATGAATCAGTGAAGTAAATAAGTGAAGTGATGTGGCAGTGCAGGATTGGTTAAAATCAGTGAAGGAAAAAAACTAGGGTAGCACCCCTTGTGCCCTTACAAGTAACGTGATTTGCGGTTCAGTTCACCTTAACACCGATTATCTCTAAGGGTGGATGGGGTGGTCTGTGATGGCCACCCCGTGATGGTTGTGATGAATCACTACACCGGACCACGACATGTATCACGCCCGCGATTCCATTAAAATGTGAAGGTCATCACGTCTCACTAGCTGGTTCATCACATCGCTAGCCGTTAGCCAACGGCTACTTTATTTAAATCAAAAAACAAAAATCAATTTTACCCCCACTATAAATACACATATTAACCCCTTTCTTTTACACATTCAAATAATTTTTCTCATCTTCACAAACAAATATATAATTCTTCTCATCTTCACAAAAAAAAATCACAAAATCCCATGCAATGGTTACGTGGACAGAAGAGGAAGAAATCGCACTCGTGATCACGTACAACATCGTGCACTCCAATTATGGCGCATCAACGAGCACCAGTCGTGGTCATAGCCGTGTTGGAAAAAAGTTTTAGCCGAGTTTGGTGCACTTGTCGGGGGATCACAACGTACGTGTGATTCCATCTCTCACAAGTTCACGGACCTTGAATCCAAGTGTCAACTACCACGAAGCTGAACTACCACGACGAAATAGAAGATATGCAGGAAGACTTGCTAAATCGACTACGCTACCGAGGTCGGCGTGGATTATATGCACATTTCGACGTGACAAATGCTACGCAACAAATTTAGGTTTTATATTTTCTAGTAACCTTTTATTAATTTCTAGTATTTTTTTATTTAATGTAAGTTTTTTTATTTATTTATGTAATTTGTTTTTAAATTTTTTAATGTAAGTTTTTTTATTTTATTTAATATGTAATTTGTTTTTATTTTTATTTAATGTAAGGTTTTATTTTTAATGTAATGTTTTATTTGTTATTTAAAAAAAAAGTTTAGTGTGATTGTATCATTCCAGTACTAGTGTTTTGTGATGAATGTGATGGTGTGTGGGGAAAATAAGGTGGCAAAATTGTATTGGGTGTGATAGTGTGATGAGGTGATAGAATCGCCCACCACCCCATCCATCCTAACATTTGATCTTTTCACACTTTACATCCCTGCATCTTAACATCATTAAGTTTTCTATTAATTAACGTGTGAAATTACTGATATGACCTCCATCTTCTTCTCCAATTAGCCCCCACCATCTAATCACCACCAGCAACTCGTACCGAGAATTAAAAATGTTAATTCTCAGTATTTGTCATAACCATGGCCGGGATCGCACCGGTCTGTTTGTTGCATCATCTATGCAAGTCCGACCACCAGTAAATTCGTGCCTTGTAAAAACGGATGAAAACAATATACTCACCTTTTACGAGGAAGTTTTGTGCATACCTTGATACAGGAGTATGTCATGTGTGTTGGAACCACTAGTTTGCATGTTTATTAAAATTACCCAATTAACCATATCACACAATTAAGAAATGTCCTAGATTGTGTTTGAGCTTGAGTGGACAACAACACCAATAATCATTATGGACTACTTTCTAAAATGTTATCTTTGAATAACAACGGTGTGATTAGTTAGTCATAATACTGATATGATCCTACTGCTTGGTAACTCGCAAAAATATGTATTGTTTTTGTACACTTAAAAACGTTGTTTTGTTTCTTTGATTTTATTTTATTTATGTTTTTTTTATTTGTCGACCCCTAATTCTACTGAAAAACAATATTTTTCAAATCTTTCTGTTAGTAAATCCAATGCACACTAGGTTATCTGTCTTGCATTGTTAAATCTTTATATTTCTCGTATGCTTAACTGTCATATCTTTTATGTTTTATATTCTTAATTGTCCAAATGTGTGAACGTTTTAATGGTTTACAATGTCAAAGTTGTGTTTAAGTTTTCTGCAGGTACAGGTTTAGCAAAATGTGAAGCCAGGTCATCGCATGCTCCTCCGCATGTTGGGGACCGTCTACTCCAAGTTGGCTGCTGAATCAGATACTGCCATATCTTGATGCTGTTGTTTTTGAAGATCCTTGCTCCGTCAAGTTCGCACATCAATTCAAAGTCACATCGGCTATTGCACAAATTCGAGTATCATATCAACTTGATGCTTAAGGGGAGAGATTCTGATATCTCATGGGAGCCAGAGTGCAAGTTGAAGATTCTGAAGTTTATTGAGGATTATTTTAGAAGTCCCCTTAGTTTTTTATGAGCATCAATCATTTTGATCATATTATCAGTGAAGATAATCGACCTTGAAGATTATTCAGAGGTACCATTAGCTGAGGGGGAGTCGTCTCAGATTCCATGGAGCAACCAGTTGCAAACAATTGAAGATTATTACTAAAGTCTCAACTATAAGTCTATAAACAATCTCTAGCAACATTTGAGGGGGAGATTGTTGATTCTTGACCGCATATCTAAATCTCCGACTATATCCAAGGAGGAGTTTGTTGATGCAAGATTGTCTATAGCCGGGATTTATCAGATTAGAGATTCCGATATCTAAGGGGAACCAGAGTGCAAGTTGAAGATTTTGAAGTTTATTGATGATTACTTCTGAAGACCCCTTACTTTTTTGTGAGCATCAGTCAATCTGGTCATAACACCAGTGAAGATAATTGTCGTTGAAGAATGAAGATTATTCAGAGGTAGCATTAGCTGAGGGGGAGTCGTTTAAGAATCCATGGAGCAGCCAGTTGCGAACAATCGAAGGTTATTACTAAAGTCTCAACTGAAGACAATCTTCGGCAACATTCGAGGGGGAGATTGTTGATTCTAGACCGCATATCTAAATCTCCAGCTATATCCAAGAGGGAGCTTGTTGATGCAAGATTGCCTATAGCTGAGATTTATTAGATTAGAGTATTATTGTATAGTCTAGACTATATTGTGCTTGTTTGTATAGTTAGAGTTTTGGGCTAGAGACTTGGGCCTTGGGTTCTGGTCCAAGATATAAATATCCAAACCCATGCCCTAATCCTTACCCTAGAGACATTTGCATCATTCCATTTCTCTCTATAGGTTCTCACTGGATGTAACCCTTGATATTGTCAAATCAATATAAATCCTAGTGATTAAAGTGTACTCGATCATTTTTCTTCACGTTTTATTATTCGGTTTTTGGTGTGCGTTTGGATTCCGCACTTACACGTACACACACGAGTAGAATACAGGAATTAAATCCCGAACGGATCTTTAATGGGACTCCATCAGACTTACTTTTGAACCTATTTTGATTTTCACATATTACCTTTACAATATGATGTGTCATAAAATTATGCCATTGTGACATGCTTATTTTTATCTACGCGTCGATGCAAACTTTACTTAAAATCGAGTTATGGATTGTAGTATACAAGTGATCGAAGCACAAATGTAAATGTCATCAAAGTTGTCTTCTGATTATTATTTCAATAATTTAATGCTTTTAGAAAATGATATTTTATAACAATCTAACTATGCCGTTACGACGTCTACATTTGTAACTACTTTTGAATATATATAATTCACCCATAATCGAGTTGTGAATAGTAATGTTCAAGTGATCGAAGCACAAACTTATATGTAATCAGAGCTATTTCAAGGTGTACTTTTTTAGAGTAAATTGCCAAAAATCATCCGTGAGGTCGGGTACTTTTGCAAGATCCATTTAAAAAGGTTTTTTTACCCTCAAGTCTACCACTAAGGTTTCACAAAAGTTGTTAGATCCATCCATTTCTCTAACACCGTTAGAAACTCATGTTAAAATAGGGATATTTTGGATGGATCCGGCAATAGTGCAAACCTCATGGACGATTATGACAATTTATCCTTTTCAATGTTTTTTTCTAATTTTTTATTAACATTTCCGTAATTCATTCTTAAATTTTATGTTCCATAAATACTAATATTTTGGAATTTCTTTTAACTAATTTAAATTATATATACTATTTTAAAGTTAAATAAAAGAGTGAATTATTATTTGCGTCATTGTGTTATAGTGCTTTTAACTACTTAAATCAAAAGTTCAAAACTTTAACTACTTGAGTCCGTCTGAATTCCAAACTAACAATATTCATTTCTATAAATTTCGATTGATATAAAATACGTCTAACACCCTTCAGATCATATCTTTTTAACACGCGTTAATATCATACCGGTATCATAACAAACAAAAATAAACCAACACTAACCAAATCTCCCCCAACACACTACTTGACAATAGGTAAGATTTTTAGTTCAATATCCTACGTGTCAACCATTCCCACCACTTAACCAGTTAACCACCACCTCAAAACACCCACCTCTTTTTATCCCAAACAAAACAACCCACCTTCCAATCCCAACACACCACCAAAAACATGTCAGGCAGTGTAGCACCAACACCCATACCAACCGACCCACCATCCTTCACTCTCCGTCAAGGCTTCCTCTCTTTCCAACATCTCAACGCCGCCGTCATCGCCGTCATCCTGGCCGCCTCCGGCATGATCAGCATCCAAGACCTGTCCTTCATACCCCTCTCCTTATTCTACATCATCTCCTCAATAAGTTCTCTTTCCCTACCCTTTCAACCACCCCATCACCACCTATATTCGCTTCACACCAGCTCATCCTAACCGTCTACGTATCCATTGGTGCCATCATAGGCCTTGTGCTCCCAGTTGCATACATCGTTCATGGAGTTATACAACATGACCAAGAAGGAATAAAGGCGGCTGCTCCTCATGTGTTTTTGTTGGCGTGTCAGGTGTTGATGGAGGGTGTGACGTTTTGTGGTGGGTTTTCGTTGCCTGTAAGAGTGTTTGTGCCTGTTGCGTATAATGCCATGAGGATGTATGCTATTTTAGATTGGTTGAGATGTGAAATGGTGAAGGGTAGTGAAGAAGGTGGTAGATGGTTGACGTTTGGAATAGGGATTGCTTTGATGAATTTGGTGTTTTGGGGGGTTTAATCTTTTTGGGTTTTTGTTGCCGGTTTATATGCCTAAGGCTTTTAAAAAGTATTATGATGATGATGTTGTTAAGGATAAAGATACATAGACTTGAAGAGTTGTGTGTTGTTGATTGTACTTTCTTGTGTTTATGTGGATTATAGTTATAGATGAAACCATGTTTCGGTTTTAAATTTACTGTTAGCAACTTTAACTTTTAAGACTAGTATTCATGGCAAGTTCGGTTTCAGCTTTAGGCTTGATCAGCTTGTGCTGTTACATAGCAGCTGATGTATCGGTTGGTCATTTCACCGGTTTGTGTGGGTACTAGAGTGTTTGGGATTGATTTTTCAAAACAGATTATGCGTTTTGAAAAAGCAGGGGTAGAGCTGCTTTTAGATTATTGCATTTTGGTAGTCTAAAAATCTATTTCAAAACTCAATTCCAAACACTAAAAACTGATTATTTAAAAATGCAATAATTTAAAAATTCATTTCAAAACGCAATCCCAAACAACCCCTAGCACAACCGATGTATCGGTTAGTCATTTCGATGACTACTACCCAATGTATCGGTTTGTGAAAAATTTGGTGAAAATGGGTAAGTTGAATTGGGTGCTCTTTAAGTCTTAACATCATCCCTAGTGATTTGTGTACCTTTTGTTGTAAAAATATGTAAAAGTGAGGTGTAAAGATTTACTGGTTCTTACAAATTGTGTACTTTGTGTTAGGCCCTAGTACCTTGATTTGGTTCCTCGAACATGTGGTTAGTGGTTTGGTTATTTGAAATTTTGTATGACTAATTTCATTAACCATTGATTACTCGTAGTTTTCATTAGTGTATTGAAGTTAGTTTATGTTCTTGAATGTACTTTCGTGTGTTCAAAGATTAAGATGAAAACCATGTTTCGGTTTTAAATTTTGTGATTGGTAAAACAAATTTACGTTTTATGTAAATTTTCCCTTAACTAATCTGTCTATGTTATAAACACTTTAGTTAATCTGAGTTTGATTTATTCTAAGACTGCATAAACTCTTTTGTGTAGCTATTTGATCTTGAATGAAATTTGAATTCGATCAAATATAATTTTAACAAGTAATGGTTAAAAAGAACTTCGTATCTGATAAAGTGTTAAATATATATATGTAACGTTAAGGTCTCAATTTCTATCGAAGTACACGAGATTAAATCTTAAAAAAATAGTTTGTAAAATTTTACTTTCTTTAGACGGCTAGATCACCTGGCAAGTATGTTAGGCTTACACACACCCCTTCTCAATTTGAATCCTATGCACCTTGCGCACCCTTAGCCCCCAGGCCTTAAATATATTTTGCATGGTGCGAGGATCAAACCGGGACTTCCTAGGCAGGAACCCAACATAAGTGGATAAACCTTCCCCCCTATATGTTGAACCATTGGATCGACAAATCATTGGCGATTAATTGTAAAAGTTTGTTGATTTCAAATCTAGTTAAGTCACCACACTCATTTGGTTCACAAGTCTACCTACGCTCGGTAAGTAAAACTCGAAGTTGGACTCATTTATGAAACATCATTTTTAGGCTCAAGCTTAAACTCAACTTGTTTCAAGTTTAGATCGAGCCATTCCTAAATAACTCACGAGCAATTGGCTCATCTACCTAAGCTCGTGAAGTGCTTATCTAAAATATGATCATATGTTGGCCAACTTGACAGATTCACACTACCCAGTACTCTTCAAGGCTATTAAGCTTATTCTATGTGCCATGAGACAATGCGAAATACTTACTCTATTATCAAGAAACCTTACCTTTAAAAAATGGGTCATGTGTTATTATTATGCACATATATATTTGGTGGTATAGACTTAATTTAAAAATTGGTTATGTTTTCGATATCCTTTTTATTCATGTGGAGGCTACAAACAAGTCACGGCATTCATGTGCAAATGGTTGGTTATACGACGACATTGGTGGCCAATGCGTGTGGAATGTGATAAGATAGCGACAATAACTCCATTACATACTCACTTTATGTTTATACCCTCCAATCAAATCACACTCACACTCACACACAATCGTTCTAATTTCATCCATTTCCAACGATAAACCCAGCAACCTGTTCTCATTTGACAGCCAAGTCATCCATTAAACCGAGATATGTGGTTGTTTGCAAGACCAGGACCTTCTGGTTTCTCCCAATATTCAACCGCTGAACAGGTTACCAATGGTATTGATGCATCTGGACTCACCGCCATCGTTACAGGTTCCACTCCTACTTATTATTATTATTATTATTATTATTTTTTTTGGCTAATTATTATCTCTTAGTTATTAGATATGTGTATTATGGGAGCTTTTTAGGTGTAATTATGGTTAATGTGGGGCTGTATGTGTTCATGTTAAGGGGCATTAAAATGGCACAAAGTTAACATGAATCAAAAGAGAGAAAGTTAAGGGGATGAGGCAGTGGAGGATGTGATATCTTAGGCAAATCGTGTCCCTAACAGGTTAACAGGTCTCTGACGCGCGCGAACAAATCAACTTCTAAACATGAACACGACTCGTTTAACTCATTTATATCTCATGTTTATAACACAGTTTTATGTTTTATGTACCAAAAAGGGAAATGAAAGATTTTTGCCTCTTAATTCTAAGTATTAAAAAAAGTCAAAAAATCAAATAGTGTACTTTTCAGTCAAACAGGTCTTATCGTGTCTTAACAGGTTACCCATTGCCAGCCCTAGATATCTAGGTGGAGTTAAAGATTGTTAGAGTATACCCCATGGCCTAAGGTATTAATATAATACCCTATGAATGTGATGGTTCTTAGAGCATCTCCAATGTAACCCTAGTTTAAAATCCAGACCGTACCTACGCCACATCATTCCATACCTCCATCTAAAACAATTACATTTTCCAACCGACGTTCAGACCTCCACCTCACACTCTAGTTTTACATAAAATTATGTTTAGAAAAAACAATGTGTGTGTGGTCCCACCTCCCACCCCTAGGATCCGGACGAGATCGCTGCAGCGGACGGGACCACCTCCCACAATCTCCTCCAACTCGTCGCCCATACGTTTTGTGTATCCGGTGAAACCGGACTCCATCCACGGTGGAGATGCTCTTAGGTCATTTATTGCTGAAATGATGCAAGTGGATAATCGTTAATTAGATAAAAATCATAAAATTCGGGGAAACTACAAGTCTAGATATCGTTTTTGCTAAGTTTGTTAGGAGTTCATGTAGAGAAAAACAACTAGAAAATGTTTGAATTGATTGTAATAGAAAAGCAACACTTCACTGAAAGTTGCATAAAAATATAGAAAGGATTTAGTTACAAGTAGTTAGGTGCTTCTTTACAACAAAAATAGAAAGGATTTTGTTACATCAATTATTGAAACTGGTATCAGTTATATAACATCTTTTGGACTGTCATTGTTATTTGGATAATGGACGGGGGTGGTCGGCTAAAAATAATAACAAATATAAAGAAAAGAGAACACAAACCAAGCCAGCGCTGTCCCCTCTAGGACAGACACAATAAGGCTAGGCTATCCTAGACTCCAAAAGCAACCATGAACCCATAGTAGTACTGGCCAAAGGATCTATGCGCACTCAAGGTGTGAAAGGTGAGCCTGTCTCCTAGGCACAAGGTGTTTAAAAAGTGTGCGCATGAGACTAGCAAGGCACATGTGCCGTTTTAGACATGTTTTAGGCTGCTTTACACTTCTTTAGACTGCTTATTGGATTTTTTTATATATTGTTTTAGACTAGGTTAAGGCTTGTGTTAAGACATGCTTCTTTTGGGCGCCTACCTTTGGCGCCTTTGACTACTATGCACATACAAAAATCATCTACAACTTCATGAACTGAGCAGTAGCACACGTTTGAGTCTTTTTATCCCATTGTTCATCAAGTGCATCATTCCCCTCATTGAAGTCTTCATCTAGCAAAGTAAATGAATTAGAGACTTGAACAAGAGTTTTACCTCGAGCTGATGACACCGGAACCTCTAAACTAGCCTCCTTTGGTCTATAATAAAAAACTGGACTTCTTCCTTAACAAAAATCCATTATTAGCATGTATTTTTTTTAATTTTTTTATGTATTCCATGTATACTAAATAAATTACGACTACGTACAAGAAAGCCTATGAGAGTAAAGATTTATTAGAAAATGCGAACTGATCTTTTACTTGGTTTGGAAGATCACCATCTGTAGAGACTTGCACCAATACCCAAGCATAAGCTAATTTACCCGTTTTTTATACACCTATTGTAATGGGCATGCCAATCCGGCTAACAGTTTGCCCAGTATTACCTCCACTCTAAAACATAAAAGGCAAGTTACTTATTGAAATACAAATAGGAACCTTGGTTGATTTAAGTTTAGCTAAGCAAAAATTCGATTTCCATTTCTTTACAGTCAATTTTTGAAGCCCCACTTGCGGTGTGCGCATATAATGTATATATGGGTGGGCCGTCAGGAGGGCAAAAGGAAAATTGCACTAAATTAGCATTATTTTACTAATTTCGTGAAAATAACGTTAAAGCGACAATCTTGCATGATGTGGTGGCGTTGATGGCCGAAAGACAAGGGGGGTACATGCACCAATCGTGCTTTCCGATTCTGAGTGTTATGTGCCTTATGTCCAAGGCTTAATACAAAACTATTATCGAACCGGAGGTCTCACTGGAAGCAGCCTCTCTATTCCTACGGGGTGGAGGTAAGGTTGTGTACATCTTACCCTCCTCAGACCCTACCTTAGCTTTGCTATTGGTGGGATTTACTGGCTACGATGATGATATACTGTCAATTTTTGAAGTATAAAGTACCTGATTTACTTTCACAAACAAAAAATACGCAGGATATAATAATTAATAAGATGAATGTTTAGAAAGTTATCTTCTTTTTCTCACATCTAACAACCACAGGAGGATCAAGTGGCGTTGGCCGTGAGACAGCACGAGTCTTAGCTCTGCGTGGGGCTCACGTGGTGATGGGTGTGAGGAATATGGCTGCTGGCAAACAGGTTCAAGAAGCAATAGTCAAAGAAATCCCAACTGCCAAAGTCGATGCATTGGAGCTGGATCTTAATTCCATGGCATCAGTTAGGAAATTCGCCTCTGATTTTAACTCAAGTGGTCACTCGTTAAATTTGTTAATGTAAGAAAATAGAACACTGATAATTTCCCTCTCCACGCCATTCAAAATAGTACATTTTGACCCTTAAAAGTCAAATAAATCATTTTCAAGTTAAGAAGCGACGTGCCTTTGATTGCAAAACTAACTTTAATTCCTTTTCATTCTGGTTGTACTATATATATACATTACAATCTTTATTGTGATTTTTAAAATTTTAACAATCTAAAGAAGTCAGGTCATTTTAAATCCTTGTCATTCTGGAGGGACTATGCATATGTACGTTTAATCTGGCTTGCAAAAACTAAGGCTTACTATTTTCGTCAATGGTGGTTTTGTGAAGAAATAATGCAGGTATAATGATGACTCCATTCATGCTTTCTAAAGATAACATAGAACTACAGTTTGCAACGAATCATCTAGGTATGTTTATTTGCGTTTTCTTTGGATAATTTTTTTGTGCATTCCGTTAAGGTGATATATTTGCTAAAACCATGGTGTTTGCAGGGCATTTTCTTCTGACGCATTTGTTGCTTGACAATATGAAGAAAACAGCCCGTGAAAGTAAGAAAGAGGAAGGATTGTGAATGTATCATCAGAGGCTCATAGAATTACTTATCCTGAAGGAATTCGTTTCTATAAAATCAACGATGAAAAGCAGTAAGTAATAAAGAAAGAACTCCACTTTAAGATTCTTTCATCACAATATAATGAGTTAATGACATTGCACTTTTAGAATCATATTTCGTTTATGGGATTTGGTTTTCCTTTGAGGTGGCAAAACGATCGGGTTTGTCAGAAAGGGCGTAATCACCAGTCAAAACGGGTCTGGTTAGGTTGACTGATACTTTTTGTCCAACCTTTTCAATTTTTACTTAGTTATTGACTTTTTTTACATACGATTATCAAATCTGTTTTATTTTGGTAATAACCTACTTTTTTGAATAGAATGTTTCGAGAGGCATTCACATTGAAAAGTCACTTTGGGTGCTTTTGACACGTTTGACCCATTTATTTGTAGGCTAATTCTTTCTAGTACCCTTTTGGTCCGTTAGAGATAATTCATAACCCGGATCCCCCCTATTCATAAATAAATGGATTGAAATCACCAACTTTGGGTCGCTCGATTGTTGTAGCTTTGTATAATGTGAAGTATCTCGTGTTTTAAAAACCCTTTGTGCATTGGTTCTATTTTTGACCAAAGCCAACTCTTCTTGACACATTTTCCTTTAATAAATGTTACATAACTTCATAATAATAACAGTGAACTTGTCAGTTTCATATCCAGAAAATTGGACCAACACACTGTTCAGAGCATGGCCACATAAGTATCTTTATCCGGTACACATGATATTATGTAGAGATTCAAAAGACCCAGCTTTAGTAATTGATATTTATGTAAACAAACTTGATTAGGTGATGTTGTGCAGGTACAGTAAATATCAAGCATATGGTCAATCAAAGCTAGCCAACATTCTGCATGCTAATGAGCTTACAAGACAGCTAAAGGTATAAGTTCAAATCACATAAATTATTAGAAATGAAAACCCATTTGACTTTTGAAATCAAACAAACTGGTTATTAACAAAACATTTTTGATAGTTGTATTTAAGTTTAGAGTAAAATGCTATAGTTGCAAATAAAAACATGTCGTCGTTGAACAGGAAGAGGGGATAGAAATAACTGCAAATTCTCTTCATCCCGGAGTAGTCTCAACAAACTTGTTCCGCCACATATTTACTCCTCCAAGCTTTGCTGAAGGTCATGTTTCTCAAATATCTGCAAGAAAAGATATTTTTTTTTTCTTTCAAATTTATGTTTATGTTACCTTAGAAATCTTGCGTATATATGCATTCTCACTGTTATGTTAAATGCAGGTTTAGTTAGCAAGCTTAGCAACCTTCTGTTGAAAAATGTTCAGCAGGTTAGTGTTTACCGCATTTTATGTATTAGAGGTGACAAAAATGGGAGGTTGGGTGACGACTTTGGGTCATAACAAGTAATATTTAATACTGGTAAAAAATGGGTCGGGTTGACACTTTGTCTCTTTTTTATGTATCTAATAAATAATTAATGTACTAATTAGATATGATTCGGAAAATTTTATTATTTAAATACTAAAGATATCTCTCATATCACTTTCAACCCGTATGACCCGTTACAGCTCAACCAAGCTATTACATTTAACACAACAAGAATAAGCCCGATTCTTTTGCTTGAAAATATACAGGCGAATACTTTCATGTTTTAAAGTTCAATTTGGTGTGTGGTATTAGGGGGCTGCGACATCATGCTATGTAGCATTACACCCGCAAGTGAAAGGGGTAAGCGGGGCATATTTTTCAGATAGCAACTTGGCAAAAACAACAGATGTGGCTAAAGACATGGATTTGGCTAAGAGATTATGGGAATTTAGCATCAATTCAATAAAGTAAAATCAAAACTTGCCCCACTAGAGTAGATATATAGAGGGTTCAAATGAGAAAGAAAATGTTATAAGAAGAAAAGGAATATGTTTAAACCAATAAGAATATTTTATTTAATATTTGTATTTAATATTATTGTAGAGGTATTCGAGTAAATTTACATAATTGATTAATTTGTTGTATTCCCCTAAATTAGCATAGTTGCAAGTCTATTGTTCTCTTTCCAAATGAAGTGAAACAAAGCTTCAAACAAAGAGGTTGGGCTCCTCAATTCATTGATTTGACTTCACTTTACTTGAGATTAAAGAGAGGGACCATGCGGGCTGTAAAGGCTCATTTAGTAGGCAACGAGCGAGCAACAAGCACCTACTACTATCAAAATGAAAAGAAGCTGAACTTGGATTGAAGAAGGCCGCAACTGTTGGGGAGAACCCCACTGCTCCGGGGGGTGCTGAGTGGTGTCCTCCCCTCCCTAATAGTAATACCTAATACATAGTTTCGTCTATGGAGCCTAAAGCTTCAACCAGGGCATAACAGTAGGTTAGCCTAGTCTCTCGCACAACCTTCACCTTCTTCAGTGGCCAAGTTGAAGCGTTCAACGATTCTTCTGCCTACCACCTTGATCGAGGTTTAGCTTGTTTCATTGAAGCTCAATTCCTAACAAATCCCATGCCTTTTTGGTCGGACCAAGCCAACTATTTCCAACAAGTCTTCCTCATTTTTAGAGCAAGAAGTGGAACTACAAGAATACTTGATTTTATTATGTTACAAACCACCTTACTAATGGCTAAACTCAATGCTTTACTGATTAATATGACACATGATTTTTTTTAAAGATATAGCATCGCCTGGATATATCGTAAGCTCCAATATTTCACTGACATAATATGCATGCTTCAGTAGGTGCGGCAAATTGTTGTTGTCCGATGGGAGCTTCCCAGATTGCTATTAATGTCTTAATGTCACACAACCTCTTAGCATTTCACAAATGAATCCTAAATCCCTTGCTTGCTGTGTCACTCAGTGACAATACCAATATCCACTAATAACTACTATATTATTTTCAAACCTCATTTACGATGTAGGATAAATTTTGATATGTGTAGAGTAAAGTGTATGACATATGTATGATAAATTTCGATATGTGTAAGGTAAACTTCCGGTATGTTTAGGATAAAATGTATCGTATATGTAGGATAGTTTTGACAAGTATACGATAAATTACTCAAAAAGAATAATTATTAAGTGTTTTGACTTCCATGCAAGATTTTCATGACTAAGCGATGACCATATTAATTTCAGGACCACCACTTAATTTGACTTTACCTGGGAATTTTTTTATTTGCATGAGAAATTAATTGGTTTAATATATCCAGGAACGAGTGCATTCATCTATTATCATATCTGTTTTCAATAATTCTAAATATATTTACAACCGTGTAAATTGAACAGTGTCGCATTAATTATGGGCTGACCCACCTTTTTTACTTTGTTTTTTATACAAATGTTTCTAAAACATAAACAAGTTTGAGGTGTTGGTGTGGTGGTTGTGGTTTGTGTTTCCTTCGCGCGGAGCCCGGGTTCGAGTCTTTCTGGGCCGGTTAAATTTTTTTAACGGTCTTTTGGTCATTTGAAAGGTTGCCACGTTTTCTTCTTCTTTTTCCTACACGTAACCGTTCATCTTCTAAACATACACATAACTGAACTTCATTCACTCTTTATTCTCTTTAACACTTCTACACACACACGTCCCTCTCTCCCTCTCTCTCTAAAAGCACACAAACATCTGTGTCTCTCTCTCTATCTCTGTTGAGGATGAAGCCTTCGTACGGGATGACGGTGATGAACGATGGTCGTGCCGTGACCAAGGATGGTGGCTGATGATGAGATGATGGCGCGTGGTTTTGAGGTTTTTGATGGTGGTGGGTTCGATTACGGGTTTGATGGTGGTATTTCGTCGTTGTGGGTGATGTGGTTGTACACGGTGGTGTTTTGTGTGATGGTGCTGCCTTCCGATGATGTACCTGTACACGGCGGTGGTTGGTGGTTCTTAAAAGATCATCCGATCATCATCAGGTAAAGATTATTATTATTATTATTATTATTATTATTATTATTATTATTATTATTATTATTATTGTCAGTTTTGTTATTATTATTATTATCATCAATATTAAAATGGTGTTTTGGGATCTGAACAAGAGACACGATACTGGTTTGATGATGATGTTGGACGAGAAAGATGAAGAAACGGTGTTTCCAAAGGTTTCGATGGTGGTCTGTTGGGTGTTTATGGCTGCAGATGTTGGGGTTGGTTCATGTGCGTCTAGGCGGACGTGCTTTGTAGTTGTGACAGGGATTAAAAATGGGGTAAGTGAGGATGATAGTTTGTTAGATGAGGGGGTTAAATTTTGATGGTGGTGTTTCGCGGCTGTGCATGGTTGGGCTGGATCATGTGGGTGTACACGAAGTTGCTTTGTAGTTGTGAACAAGGCTTTAAAATGTTCATAATGATCGTCGGGTGATACTCTATTTGAATAGGTTGGTTAGATAGCGCCTAACATGATCAACCTGGTGGTAGTGTTTTGTGGTTGTGGATGGTGGGCTAAATTAAGAATGTTCATAATGATCGTCGGGTGATACTCTATTTGAATGATTAGAGTATTAGAGATGTTTGTGTGTGTGTGTTTAGAAAGTAGGATGGTTGGTTAACATCTGTAGGCGTTGAACCACTACGATGGACGAACGCAACATATTTATCATCCAGTTAGTGAGGGATCCAACAATCTGGAGCCTACTTTGATCCTTTGCTAATTGTGTAATAAACATGTTGCGTTCGTCCATCGTAGCAGTTCAACGCCTAACTACAACGATTGTATTTCTGGGTTTTTGGCTGTGGCGATTGCCTATAGTGTTTGTCTGTAACAGCTGGCATTGCATGGCTGAGGTTTAATGTGATAGGTTGAACTTTTGTAATAATCTACTTGCTATGTTTTCCTGTTTTACACCATTATTGCTATTTGGCAGCTGTCTTTGTACTCATAATAGTACTTTATTCTAGATAGCGATTGTGTTTGTGGCTGTTAGGCTATGATGGTTGCGTGAACAATGCATATGTCGACTGTGATGGTGCTATGGCAGTGCAACCGGTTGACGTATCATTGCATGCCTGAGCCTTTATGTATCATATTCGATGTTCATGCATTGCATGTCTGAGCTTTGATGTAATAGGCTAAACTGTTTTGATGATCTGGTTGGTGTGTTGTGGTGTTTTGCACTGGCTTTCAGTGCTGTTTGCCAGCCGTCTCTCTATTACTAATTCTACTTTTGTTTCATTGCCAATCGTATTTGTGGCTGTTGGGCTATCATGGTTGCGTGAACAATGCATATGTCGACTGTCATGGCGCTATGGCAGTGCAAGCGGGTCGACCTATCGTTGCACGCCTGAGCCTATATGTATCATGTTCGTTGTTGTGAACAGGGATTAAGAATGTTTATAATGGTTGTCGGATGATACTCTATTTGAATAATTGTGATTGCGAGGATGATGGTCGCTGGATGACGGGTTACATCATGGACTTGAAGATGCTTTTTAAACGCTGTTTAGAAAAGGTAATCTTCTGATTCTTTTTGTGGCTGATCGGCAAAGGTTTAAACATGTCATGTTTGCCGTTGCCTTTAATTGGTATTGGGCTATGATGATTGCGTGGACAATGTAGATGTCGACTGTGATGGTGCTACGGCAGCGCAACCGGTCGACTTATCATTGCGCGCCTGAGCCTTTATGTCTCATTTCCGTGGTTGTGAATAAGGATTAAGAATGTTCATCATTGCTGGTATTTGACGGCTTTGTAGCTATTAAGCTATCATCATAGAGTGCAGAATGCAGATGTCGGCTATTATGGCGGCGCAACGGGTATTATTTGTGCCCTTCTATCTAAATCTATCTAATCTAAATATATTTATAACCGTGTAAATTGAACAATGCGACATTAATTATGGGCTGGGCCACCTTTTTTAGTTTGTTTTTTTATTCAAATTCGTTGGCCCATAGCCCGGGTTGGAGCCTTTGTGGGCTGCTTTTAGATTTGCGTGCCGTTGTTTTTTGTTGTATTTGTAGCTATTGGGCCATTATGATTGCGCGCGCAACGCAGCTGTTGACTGTGATGGTGCTATGGCAGCGCAACCGGTCAACTTATCATTGCGCGTCTGAGCCTTTATGTATCATATCGTCCCTTTTTTCGAAAAATGATTTGGGTTGTGGTCTGATGGTCGTTAATGATTACCTGACCTGACCTGTTAGCGGTTTTTTTTTGCTGCTGATGGTATTTTTCCCCTGTTGCCGATTGTATTTTTAGCTGTTGGGCTATCATGAGCGCGTGTGTAATGCAATTGTTGCCTGTAATGCTGCTGTGGCCGCGCAATAGGTCGACCTATCATTACGCGCCTGAGCCTTTGTGTATTATATAAAGGTACTTTGTTATGAACGGTGTCGTCTTTGCATGATGACATCGGGTTTCCTCCGCAACCTCAAAAAAAGGTAATCTGCTTTGTATGCCTCACATCATCTTCCTTTGCTTTAAATAGTCTAAATCTTATTGTTTTTGTAGGTAACGTAGAGAGGAAGACATATTTTAATACTGTGTGGTGTTCCCACGGTAGTTTTGTGTTTTTTGCTTGGTGCCTATAGTTAACATCTTACTTACGTTTTTTCTAGAATACTTTACCAAATGATTAATGAATGTTTCGTTAATGTATGCTTTGTCGTTACAATTACATCTTTAATCACAAAGGAATAAAATTGCTTACTTTTTTGTTGCATACGTGCTTTAACAATTTTTAACGGTTTCCCTAAATTCATCAACGTAGATATAACTTTACCTATTCTTCAATAAAGTCAGGTACCAGAATCGCGCAACGCGCGATTTAAAAACACCTAGTTGAAAGTATTCTGGAGTTCAATAGATAGTCAAACAATAATATTAAACCGAAACAAATCGGAAGATGCTAAGAAATTAAGATTTTGACTGATGTACGACTAATACTTGGTGCTGAATCGGTAAAAAAAATCCACTTTGTCAAGTTACCAACGCAGCAAAAACAACAAAAGTATGGTTATATTAACTGTTTGGAAGTTGTTTTATTTTTTCTAGTCTAATGATATCAAAAATTGCCTATTGAAATCTTACAATCCAATTCTAATGAGATTATCCTTCAAGTATTAGTTTGTGTCATACATGTAGTTTCGTGCTTGAAATCAGTGGGACCCAGAAATTGTTTTCATGGGGTGCGAAATCCCTAAGCCCTGGGTCGTTTATCGATCAGGTGGCCCAAGTCGGGTCGGGCCGACTCGTATGGCAATAATAATAATAATAATAATAATAATAATAATAATAATAATAATAATAATAATAATAATAATAATAATAATAAAATTATATAAAAAAATGAAAAGCCAAAATTAATTTAAATTAATGTCCTTACATTTGCATTGCATGGAGTATTGAAGAGTCTTTTGTCTTTAGGTATATTATAATGTTACAAGTGGTATTTCAGTTTGACCAAGTCTTGAAAACATGAGTGGATAATATTGCAGACTTGCAGCAGCCTTTTTACCAGGTCACATGGTGATCGTTTGAAGACCATTATTATTTATCAGATGACCCTTTGTTTCGGGAGTTTAACTCGGTGAGCAAAAATTGGTGTAAAAGGTGTAAAAAGGGTATAAGAAATTAGCTCTTAGAAAAAGATGACCCTTTTTGTTTAAGGCTATATATTGCCTCTTTGTTTATCATATAATATAACCCACTTTTAATTAAAACAATACATCTAGACATTTTTTTATTAAATCAAATACCATGGTAAAAACTGTTTTAAAAAACCCTCTACTACAAAAGACAAATTACCTCAGTTAGTTGGCTGCCACTTCGATTTAAACTATAATAATAACAATGATACTTTTCCTGGAAATGGACATCGAATCAGCATGACTGCTAACCTTTAATTTAGAAAATAAAATCTTAATCCCCCAATGAAGCGGTAAACAAAAAAAAAATAGAGTAGCTCAATTATAAAAATACCCCCATCACCCTATTTATTATCTTCTTCTTCTTTACCTAAACTCCTAAAGTGCTCCAGTTATATTTTTCGGTGAACCTCCCCCTCTCCTTCATCTGCTTCTCGACGTATGCTTCCTTTTAAATACCTTCTCGTTGTGATTGAAAACATTGGTTTCAAAAGTCAAGGAGTGCGATTGAAAATTTTCAAGGGGTGCGGACGGGATTAACGCGCGTGTATAACACTAAAAATTTCTTTTTCAAGGGGGGCGCCCGCCCACCTTGGGCAGGCCTAGGTCCGCCCCTGCTTGAAATGATCATAACGAGGATTCTACACAAAATTGCCGTTGACCATTTTCTTATCCCATGTGATCGGGCTAAGATGATCGTTAACAGGATTAATACCACGCCACTTTGTTATTCGGTTTAGTTAATGAAGCCATCACCATTTGAATAACGATGTTAGTAGGAAGAAGGGGGGGGGGGGGGGTGGGTTAAAAATAGGTAAAAACAACAATAAAATAACATAGTTCACAAGTTGCTTAAGAGGGTAAAAGCTACACACCTTATTTAACTTTATGCGAAGACATATCAAATGATCAAATCACCAGCGAATCAACAATGCAACTAAAAGCAATATATCACAAATTATAATCTGTATATATAATATATGTAAATTAGCAAATAATTCTCCTATTTACCAAATGGAATAAACAATAACGCTTTTAGTTGGTCAAGGAGGGTGGTGTAGCTTAAACGTATTTCCTTTCTACAAATAACCTTACAACTTCCCGAGACGACACCTTGGCTGACTAATCGGAATTTAACTTCTTGTTGTGCACCTGGACTGGTAAGAATTCATAGAGACAAGGAAAACCTACGAATCTGTTGACCGCCTAAAAGCACGTTTCGTTGCTAAAGGTTTTCACCAACGTTCGGGCCTAGATTACACTGAAAGATATTGTAGTCCCGTTTTAAACCAGCCTCACTCCGCTGCTTATTCTTTCGTCGGCCGCTTCTGACAATTAGTGTCTAGTTGTCTACGCCAACTTGACATCAATAATGCCTTTCTACGAGGAACTCTTGCCGAATTCGTTTAGATGTCACAACCCCAGTGACTGCCGATCCTTCATTTCAACATCATGTTTGTAGGCTAAACAAAGTGATTTATGGTCTTTGACAAGCATCATATCATGTGCTTGGTATGATGAACTTAGATCCTTTCTTTTATCACATCCATTGCTAAACATTTCTCCTTAAATGATTTAGGCAATATTTCCTACTTTCTAGGTATTGAAGTTCTTCCTCACCGATGACTTATTACTTTCGCAATCTTACTAAAGCCAACACGAGTAGTAATTGTAAAACGGCCTCAACACCTATGACAACTTCAAATCATCTCACCACAACCAATGGTACTGCACTACCATCTCCCACTGAGTAGTGAGTATATATCGATCGTTGTGGAGGGCATTGCAAAGCATTCTCAATTCATGTATCAACCCCCCACGGATCTACACGAGGCTGCCCTAAAATGATTGTTACATTATTTGCATGGCACTATTCATCATGGTAATTGCTTATACGTCGTAATTCTCTTTTACAGCGTCATGCTTTTACTGGAGTGGATTGGGTATATAGGTGATAAACAAACTTTTCAAACATTACAGATTATATAGTATATATCTAGGATCCAACCCTATAGCATGGAGTTCAAAACGCCAACCTACATTGCCACGGTTGTCAACTAAAGTTGAATTCTGAGCATGGCTACTTATCTAATGTCACACCTACAATCTATTGTGATAACGCGAGTGCTACACATTATTCGGCTAACCCAACTTTCCATTTACAAATGCAACACCTTGGTCTCGATTTTCATTTTGTTGGCGAAATAGTGCAAGTTGGGTACATCAGAGTTGGTCTTATCAAAGGTGATGATCAATAAGCGGACGCCTTGAGGTAACTCCTAATCAAGCATCACTACCACACATTTCTATCCAATATTAGACTTCTATCTCAATTGTCCATCTTGTGGGGGCATAATGGAACATGACCCCTGTCTCTCAACCCTTTGACCTATTTCGGCCGCCTCCCAACATTTTGTAATTCAAATTTTGCATTTCGAGTTCATAGAACTAACCTTAATTGTTGTAACTGGTGCATAATTATAGGATCATTCTTGTATCTTTAGCGTTTTACAATTCAATGAGAAAATAATCTTTGGTTGATAAATTTATAGCAAGAAAACGTTTAATGCAGATATGTTTCTCAACAACTTAAGTATGGTTCATAAAACCTCTCTGATTGAACTGGACCACGCCTCTAATTCCTAGAGATTGGCTTAAAAAATTGGTGTTGAACAAATACATGTCGCAATTCTTATTTTTGCTTAATTACATTATGTTTTTTCTTTATTTTTCCCAAATATGTTTGGAAAGAAAAAACCGTTACAATTTAGAAATATAACGTATTCAACCCTCTATGCTAGGGATGAGAAATTTAGTACCGAAGAATGACGGTACAGACGATACATATAAAGCACTGCATTCAGGCTTTATTAAGCTCAAGTTTGGTATCGGTATGTTACTAGTTTAGGACATCTAACGGTACAACACCATTCTCTCTCTCTCTCTCTCTACTCTATGCTTTCAACTAAACGTAGAAAGGGTTCTTAATTGATAAACTCAATTCTCTGAAATGCTAATGTACAAGGTACATGCATATAAATTATAAATCATACACACCGATAGATGAATAAATATAGTTATAGATATATATAAATAGATACAGTTCACAAGTAGAAAGTGTGTCAAGTGAAGTAAACCCAAATGCAATATCGATTCTGCATCTTATGTACAGCTTTCCACAAGAAATAAAATAAAATACCCCTAATTAACTCTCCTAACTCCCTACTCTTCTATTTGATTTAATGATGATATAACATGTGAATTCATGTTTTTTTACCATCATAAGTTACCCGTTACACCCTTTTCATAACTTAACCCTGCAGCAGTCGTTATACCAGACATTATTGACCGATTCACGTCTTTTCTTTTCCCCACTTTGCAAATTAAAATGAATTTGAATGATATTTGCACCTTACAATGGATTTAAATCAAAGACGGTTTAAAGTTCACTTTGTCCCTTAAAAAGTAGATGAGATACAGAATCAGCCAACACCGCGTGTCCACCATATTGCCTTCCTGGGCTCTGCTTGGCTCGGAACATATCAGGGACAGGCTCACGATAAGATATGTTAGTAGGTTTTGAGATCTCATGCAGGTAAACCGATTGGTTAACATGATGGAATGGGATTTTAGAACCGTTAATGTTGGGTTAGTGGAGTTGATGTGCCTGAAGTTGTTCGTGGGCTACATATGGGCGACGGGGACAACCTTCCGTTTAGGTGCTGTGGTGATCTTGAGTGTAAAAGTGGGCTTCCAATTGGTGAGACGGGGCACGATATATTCCTTGGAATTTGAACATCACTACAAATATAATGCAACAACTAGATTATAAGTCTCGTAAAGATAATTGGAATTGATATTGACCTAGAGGTTGCATATTAGTCCCACTTATTCGGTTCTGTTTTATCTCTAAACGATCAAATGGGTAAATTCAAACATTGTAGTTAAAAAGAAAACGGGTCAAAGTGTCAAACAGTTTGAAAGTCAACCAAAACCTTTTATTGATGCATACTTCCTACATTACTTCTTATTGTAAGTTTATAGGTTTTCGTAATCACAAATTCACAATTAACACAATATGTTATTAAAAGATGGAAAAAAGTGTTCTAGGTTGACCCATACCAAAAACTTACATATTCTTACCCAAACCCATTTTGACAGGTTACACAATATGGCTTATTAAAATTGCAGTTTAAATAATTCGTGTTTGGGTTGACCTGGATTTTTGTGTGTGTGTGTTAAGGTTGAAATCTTTTATACAAAGAATAATGTGTGTAGGGTTAGGGTTGCACATTTCAAGCCACCAACCCGCCAACCTTTTTTTTAACACAGAAAGACGTTTTTTACACTCAATGTGTAAGTGTGTGTGGGTAAAGGGAAAGGGAGTCATACCTGGAAATAAAGGTGGGTCTTGGCACTCTAAATGAATGGTAGTAGCAAGTCTATCTGAATCCAATGCTTGTCGATTTCTTGGATGTCCAGTTACCTGAAAAAAAAGTATGAACGGTTACAATAAATCTCTCCCATACCCTCAACCTGCGTTGCCCCCTTTCTGCCCGCAACTAGATTCAAGAACTCAACCATTGGAAACTCAACCCAAAACCTCCATATTTTAAAAGCACAAATTCAGTAGAAGAGTCCAACAACAAATCACCCACACACATGCAGCAAATCTTGGAAAATACTTTCAGGGATATTTTACTCGAAACTTGGTATAACATCATATTATTATTTACCAAAAAAAAAAACAATCATAATATCAAATATACCCATTTTTCAACTTATGACACTTATACCCTCTGGTCCTCCCCTTAAACTTGCACTAAGATATGCAATCTTGCGGTGTATGGAGAAAGCGAAGTGTATAATGGTCATATTATAGATTGTAATTATTGAAAAGGGTAACTATGAATTTTAGGTAGTTTGAATGGGTAAATAAAATATTATGCAAGTTTTCAGGGGAATGTATCACGCTGATGCTGTTCAAAAAAAAAAATAAAAAAAAAAAAAATATGACACTGACTCGTACTTTTATGTCAAACACTTGTGTCACAGATATGTGTATATTTTGTCAGTTTCTTGGTAAAAGCAGTATTGAAATTGTAAAAGAATCACATAAAATAAAAGTATAAATTATAACTTATAAACCAAGGAAATCAAAGCTAAAAAATAAAAGTACGATAAACATGAAACCGATCAACATAAGGGAACAACATAAGCATATAAATTATAACTTATAAATATGGCAGAGAAATTATTACCCCATTTGAAGGAGGATCGGATGGCTCATGATACGACAATGGCTTTCTAAGGGAGCAGCATTTTTTACAAAACTGTGATCCAACAACTGAGCAGCTGTAGGACGATGCAGTGGATTTCTCTGTAGACATTGCCTCACAAAATCCTTCCCTTCATCTGAGAGATCATGTGGAATAACGGGGAGTTCTTTACTGTTTCCAATCTTAAACAAGGCTGCAACCTATAACCCAAAATATATACAATTCAGATTAAAAAAAAAAAGTTATGGGTTGGAATTCAATAGATCAAGTGAATGAGGCAAGATTAAGTTCTGACCCCTCATATTGGCTCCAAGGTGGTTTTGTTGTTGCCATTTCTAAAACTGTACACCCAAGACTCAAATGTCAACTGCAAGGTTGGAACCGCTGCTATTCTTGATGATCTGTGTTGATAAACCGAATTAATATAAGGTAATTTTATATTATTTTAATTTGGAGACCATGAAAAAGTTATATGCTAACCTCAGTGCCATCCAGTAAGGACTTCCTTTGAATGACAAGGGGCAGGTCTGACCGTGATCTGCAATGTTTGTGGAGGAAACGTTTAAGCATCAAAGACTCTTAGTGAATACTAGTATTTTAGTATATGTTATTGTCTTATTGACTGAGGGTGTAAAAGGTGATAAATAGGAAAAGAATCCCAACAATTGGAAAGCAGCTGGCTTTTAAAATACTAACTACTGTTCCCAACTAATCCGCAACTACGCAAGTCATTGAATAAACGGGTGTTTGGAAATGATTATATGCGACTTGAAGACAGAATAATCAGTTTAGTTTTTAGATTTTCAGTTTCAAGCCAGCTGCAATAAAATTGATTATCTAAATAAAGATAATCTTTCTTTTCAACATGACGTGAAATGCTTTCACTCCATTTCACAAAACATCTCTTTTTCACACAAAAATTTCTTTAGCGGTCGTTATATACAGTAATTCATTAACTATCAGAATTTTCCAAACAGTCAAATACCTCATTACTTTGTAAACAACTTCAAACAGTAACCACATCTAAACACTAGTTTCTATAGCCAGTTCTATTACAGCTAATCTAATAATGTTCAACATCATATAATCACTTTAACGCATATCCAAACATCCCCAAGAACATGAACAAAAGCAAGTGACTATGTGAGGGGCTTACTAATTTCCAGTTTGATTAGTTATTGTTTTCGACTACAGACCAGTTACAAAACTTACATGCTTTGCCATTCCAAAATCTGCCAACTTAACTCTGCCATTTGGGTCAACGAGAATATTTGCTCCTTTAATATCCTGCAAATGAATTTCAAGATATCAAAATGTTGATTATGTTGAAGAACACAGTTAAAATTAGGTAAGAGTAGGGATTTGCTTAAAATGATAGGGTGATTCACCTATGAATAGTATTCTTAGCATGCAAATATGCCAGCCCTGACAAGATCTGTTGGGTGTAACTTCGAATTGCCAGCTCACCAAATCGTCCATATTCTTGAAGAAGTTTATAAATCGAACACCCGATACATATTCCAAATAAATATAAAGTTTGTCATCCACCTATTCAGAAAGCAAGGATCAGGGCAACTGCTATAAAGAATCACTTATTACACTGCAAAAATCTCAAGAACAAAAAAAAATGATAATCCGTCTGATATTATACATCAGTTATGAGGTATGAGACTTACCATTTCAGATCCATAGTATCGCACAATATTCGGATGGCTTAACCGGCTCAATAAAGAAACTTCCTGCAAAAACAAGAAAATATAACAGTAAGTAAACGGGTAGGGCAAACATGAAATGATATGAGTAATAGAAAGGAAAATAGTTATGAATGTGTTACGGATATATTAATATACATACTTGGCCCAACTGTCTTGCACTTTCTTTTGACTTCGCATCATCAGAAAACAATGTAACTTCCTTCATAGCACACATTTCACCGCTGTCACTGCACCAGCAACATAATCCCCAAATAAGAGACAACTCCGGTTAAACATTAACAGGCATTAGATATAAGGAATTAAATAAAAACAAAATCATGATATATTTTAGTGTGGTT
>JAUTDX010003404.1:0-45917 GCA_030844895.1 Ambrosia x helenae | reverse complement strand
TAGGAGCCTCTTGATCTCCTTCCTCGGCTTTTGTGATCTTCGAATGGTGCTGGTGGCTTGGCTATGGTTGGAGGGTCCGAATGAATGAATGGTGAATGGTTTTGGTGTGGCAAGAATGGTGATCCATAGTCCTCCTTATATAGTAGTATTTTTGGTTATTAAGGCTTCCTAGGATGAATGATTTGGATAAGACTTACTAGTTTAGTGAAAGTCTTGAGGTGATGAGTTGTTGATGGTTGTTGCTAGCCGATTGTCTTCTTGTTACTCCTCTTAGGCTTTGGCCGACTTCTTCCTATCATGGAAGAGGTATAGCTTTTTGTTTAGGGATCACAACTAGATGAATGTTTTGCCAATTTGGGAGGTGATAGTGACAAAACAAGGTGACAAAAAATTGCTTGTTGAAAGTGATAGTGGCATGCCTTCTTGAAGCTGATTGTTCTCCACAATTAAGGAAGTTCCTGAGGGAAAGTAGGGATAGTTGACTTTGCTATTTTGGTGAAAGAAGTTGACAAAATCATGGGGTGTTTGGCTTGGTATTTGCGGCCGAAAGAAACAAGGCAAGGAGCTTTCTTGTTTTGGGTAAGTACTAGCTTATGGGAAGTTATTTGTAGACTTCTAAGTTAGTAGTGTAAGTAGGGTGACTATTCTTGCCTATATCTAGCTTCTCAATTTGCGGCTCAAAGAAGACAAACAAATGAGGAATGTTGAGTGTGAGGCATAGAGATTGACAAGGCTTTGGAAGGCTATTTGTTAGTGTAAGGTGTTGTCTCTTGTGGTTTGTCCTTAGTCGTGTGATATGTGTGTATATGTAGGATAGCTTGCCAAGTGAGATGTGTGTGTGAGTTGTCTTGTTGAGAGTCCTAGATCCCTTGTGTGCTTGTGAACCTTCGGCCGAGATCATAGGGAAAGACAAAGCATCAAAAAGTTGTAAGAGAGCTAATCATGTGTTTGATTGTATCGATGATCAAGTAGATGTGTACATAGGGTGATAGACTTGAGATGCCATGCGTGTATATGTATATGTGAGTGAAGTTTCATGATAAATAGCTTTGTTATGATCCAAAGCTCATCATATTTGGTGAAACTAATCGGCCTATACATAGTTAATGATGTTTGAGATTGCACATCGTGTCCATTAAATAGCATCTAGTTACTCTGTGATATAGGAATATCTTTCGGGTTCGCAATGGTAAGAGTTGGTTAGGTTCCGTGACTCTTGATGACGACATCAACATGTATTTTGTGTATCTTATCATAGTTACTTGTTACCATGTTCATGTGTTAAAGAGAGAGATTACCATATGTTAGGGTATAGTAACATTTTTGAATGCTTGTTTAGTGATTGTTCGGGTGTTGTATGATGAACAAGTGTTCCATGTTGAGTTTTCTGATTAACTCTTGCTTCACTAGACTGGGGGGGGGGGGTTAGTGTTTGTGGAATGTATAAAGATGCGCATATAATAGTAATAATAAGTGAAAACGTACAGATGTTGATCTGTTCATTGACTGTTGTCACATTATGGCTCTAATTAAGTTAGTCTCTTCACTCATCCTTAGGTCTTGTATACATAGAAGGCTTTGTGCCTCATTTGAAAGACTAGAAAAAAATACAAGAAAAAATAAAGAAGAGGATCATAAAAGAATTCTTGAAGAAGAAGAAAACTTGACCCATATGTTAGGAACTTATAGAGATAAGTTTTTCTGTACTTGATTCTAACATTTCCATTATTATTTGTTCCACAAGTTTTAACACTATAATTTTATCCGGTCTCAATCACAACCGTCACATTATTTTTTGTTAATTCTTGCAACCAAGAAGGATCATACAAAAGGATGCGGTTCAAGTCTTCATTAAAGACGAAATAGAAATCATATAAGACAACGCGGTTCAAGCTCTTGATGAAATCTTCGGTTTGAATCATTTTATGTTGTATTTTGTGTTATTTTTGTTTGTATTTGTACATGGTACGGGTACTACAAATTCTCATAGTCGTATAAAGGTATCCTTTTAATTTTTATTAATATTATTTTAATAAAATCGTGACCCATATACTACATAAGAACCTACAATATTACCTCCACCATTAAACCTATCTTAATAACCACTCTTTTCAATCATCTTCTTCTTCTTTAACCCACCGCCTACGATTAACCAAATACTTTCTAATTTGCTTTGTTTTCGTTGATTTCGCTTTTAACACATGGAGGAGGTACTTGCTGCTCATAATCGTTGTATTTTGTTGTTTGTTTATGAATTTGTGACGGTGTAATATTGATTATGATTCGTGCAGACATTTCTTCATCCAATTGTTGGTTAAGATGCACAATCTTGACGTTTTTTTTTGCAATGCCAAGGTTTATGTATTCAAAGGTGCTGCTTCTTTATTTTATGAAATATCTCTATATATGTTCAATATTCGACTTTATATATTGCATTAATGTATTGTAAGTTTCATCTACATTATCTAACTTACCGTAAATTCTTGAACAATTGGATATGACCTCTTTGCATCACCAAGATGGTTGTTATTTGGAGTGAAGAAATACATAAGAATGATGATGTGAAGGACCACATAAGAAAGCTGGGATTTTTATGCACAACTCTTGAAGAATTTAAAACAATATCAAAGCATTTCAACTATGTCAACTATTCCATTTTGGGTAGGTATGTATATGTATATTTTATAATTATTGTGCATTTTGGGTATCTTCTTATGATTATTGTGATAATTTGGTAACTCTTTTAATTATTTTTGCCATGTTGTCATTCATTTTTTATATATATTGTAACAGGGGTGACGGTGTTCCTCTGTGGGATGGCAATAGCAATGCTCGGATCTTCTTTAAGTGCTCAACTGAGATGCTGTCAATTTTGTTGCGGCCCCATTAGATCCAAGGTGAAGTATAGTATTTTTTTATACTAATAGTATTCATGATTAGTTTGCTGCATATTATTAGTTGTTACTGAAGCAATTGTACATTAGTACCATCTTTCTTTTCATCAAATAAATTTGATTGTCTAAATTTCTTTTTAAAATTTAGTCTGATGGTGGTGTTCTTAAGGTTTGGTAAGTTTGAACTAGTGGGGCTCATTTTCCTTTGACAACTGATGCTCTAAAGAAGGTTACTAACTGCTGACTCCAACAAAAATGTTTCGAAAATCCTTAACATGTTTCACTCGTCTTTTAAAGAATGACTATTTCCATGTTATCCATTTTCCTCTTTTAGAATGCCCGATTCCATCTTATCTATCTTTTATTTTTTGATGACCCGTTTTGTCTTACCTTTGTTTTTTTTTTCTTTTTTCTAGAATGGCTCATTTCTCTCTTACCTATTTTTCTTTTTGTAAAATGACCGTTTCCCTCTTACCTATATTTCATTTTAGAATGACCGTTTGCCTCTTACCTATTTTCTTTTTCTTTTTCTGTTAGATGATGCGTTTCCATCTTACCTGTTTTTTTGTTTTTGTAGAATGACCGTTTTCATTTTACCTATTATTTCTTTTATAGAACGACCCATTTGAGATTAAACATAACCCAACAAATGGATTAAATTTGTCAAGTTTAATAATTAGATCAACATTTACAGTTGCTGGGGTGCTTGTTTTGGCACCCTTAATCATGGGGGCACTTGAAGTAAAGAAGTAGAACATGTTTAATTGTTCATGAGCTTTTCTGTTCCAAAATTTGTTGTAATATACTTGCTTGTTTTGAATTGTATACTGTTTAATTGTCAACGTATACGATTCTTACAAGAAAGAATATTTGATTTGCGTGCCATGATTTTTTGCACCATAAGTGATTTTCCAGCATACGGCAATTTGTCAGGATACAGTACGAAAGGTAAACTAGTGTGTCTGTTTGTGAAGATGACACAAGTTCAATGCGGTTAAATAATTGCAGAAAATTCGTATGAGACATCGAAGATTCCTTCCAGACAATCATGATACACGTAAACTTAATTTGTGATAGATCTTTGCTGACTTGATGGTCGGATCACAGAAGATGGATCTGAATTCTGAGGCTTTGTCTCAAGATCCCTTCCAACGGTCTTTTTTGGTGTCTAGAACTTGAAGTCCGGTCTGGTAGGAAAAAGAAAGACTACACAAGGTCACAAGAATGTCGATAGCTAGTCACCAAGAACGTCGATAGCTAGAATTGTTTTTATGGGCATTTAGTCTTGTGTTAGTAATAGAATAATAATACTGGGGAACAATTAGACTATTAGGTGAGCACCGTGAAGAAGCCTCCGTCCCCCAACCCAACACCGCCCCGCCTGCCCCGTCCCGAACACCCCCGTCCCTCCCGTCCTCCTTGAGACATCAATGACGAACCAATCACAATTTTTCTTTTTTTTTTTAAATCCAACGGCTCTTTTATATTCTAACGGCTAGTTTTATTATTATTATTTTTTTTTAAAACCAATCCAACAATATAAACCCAAAACCATCCAAATAAACCCCCGTAAATCAACCAAACCAACAAAAAAACCTCTCTACTTTCTTTAAAAAAATTAACAAACAATTTCATACTTACCATGGTTGATTCCTCATCTTCGTCGAGCGAAGAAAACAGATTTTTGTTAACGCGATTTGGGAAGCGGCACAATTAATCGTGGCGGAGGAAGACGAAGTGAGCTCGCAACGCGACCTAGGCAAGCGGCTTTAAACAGAGACCGTCAGGGTAAGCGTATAATTTTTCTTCAAATATATATAGCAAATATTTTTTTTGGAACGTATAATTTTTCTTCAAATATATTTTTAAATTTATTTACAACATACGTGTAGGTGCACATGAGCGATTAATTAGAGATTACTTTGCCGATCACCCGGTGTATACGGACGAGATGTTTAGGCGGCGGTTTCGAATGAGTCGTCGATTGTTCGTACGTATTGCCGATGATTTGGCGAGTTGTGACCCGTATTTTACATTACGGTACGATGCTAGAGGCAAACGGGGGTTCACAACTTATTAAAGAATCACGTCAGCGTTGCGGCAAATAGCTTACGGGACGGCATCCGACTCGTGGGATGAGTACTTACGGATGTCTGAAAGAACGTCACGTGAATGCTTGTATAAGTTTTGCAAGCGTGTTGTCAAGATCTACAACAAAAATATTTGCGAAAACCAAACTCCAATGATATCCAGAAGTTGTATCAGTTCCATCACGAGAAGCATGGTTTTTCTGGGGATGATCGGAAGCATCGATTGCATGCATTGGCCGTGGAAAAATTGCCCTAATGTGTGGCATGGCATGTTTTATCGAGGCGATCACGGTCATCCAACAATAATCTTAGAGGCTGTCGCGTCACAAGACTTATGGATTTGGCATGCCTTTTTTGGTGTTCCCGGTTCCAATAATGACCTTAATGTTCTCAATCAGTCTTTGGTGTTTGATGATGTTAGAAAAGGAACCGGTCCGGATACAAAATTTACTGTTTCGGGGGATGAGTAGAAGCACGGGTATTATCTTGCGGATTTAATATACCAACCTATACTACACTCGTTAAAAGTATTAAGCACCTCACGACGAAAAAAGAAAGAAATTTGCTAAGTATCAAGAAGCAGCGCGAAAGGATATCGAACGAACATTTGGGGTTCTACAAACAAAATGGCACATCATCGCAAACCCGGCACGTGCTTTCACAACAAAAAAAATACGTTATTGTATGTATGCTTGCATCGTGCTACATAACATGATCATCGAAGACGAAGGCCGAGCTATTTGTGAGTTTGATGAAAATGCGGTGGAGGAGAATACTATTCCGGATGACCAAGCGCAACAAGAGTTAAACGATTTCGCGTTACGTAACGAACACATCCATAACCATCTACAAGCCGACTTGATCGAATATATATGGAACACGGACAGGACGAGTAGTTTATAATTTTTTATTTTAATTTAGGATGGTTTGTAATTTTTTTTAAGTTAGGATGGTTTGTAATTTTTTTTTTAATTTAGGATGTTTTGTATTTTTTTCTTTTTAGGATGCTATGTAATTTTTTTTATTTAGGATGCTTTGTAATTTTTTTATATAATTTAGTATTTATTTGAACATTATTTTATTTATTTATTACTTTTATAAAACTAATTACAATTAATATTAGAAAAAAAAAATATTAAATGCTTGAGACATGGGTTTTTCATGTCTACACACCCCACCCATGTCTCAAAATGTTGAGACACCACTTTAGTGATGTGGCAGCCTACATGGCACTGAGACATGACATTTTTGGTGTCTGCTCACCTAGTAGTTAGGTATGTGTAGTGGTATGTTATGGGGGCGTTTTGGAGCCCATAGCGCCTGGAACACCGCCTCCCAGGCGCTATAGGGGGCGTTTTAGGGTTGGGCCAGCTTTGCTCATAACGAGCGTTGTGGAGGGTTTGTTGGTCAACATGACGTTGCAACGGTCTGATTTAAAAAAAAAAAAAAAAAATCAATTTCTATTTTCTATATATGTATATGTGTAGACACATTCACACACACTCATTCACACACATACAATACATACTACAACTCAAACAATTCAACACACAAACAAATCACCAAAATGTCGTCTCCTCCCTCCGAAGACTCGTTTGTCGATCTATATAAGCAGTTTTTTCACGATGACGGCGCGGAAGAGGAAGAAGCCGTTACGACAGTGCGGCTACGCTAGCGACTAGCGCGATGCATCTTATAAATAATTCCGCCCCACGGCCGATATTGTCTAGGCAATATATAGAGCGAGACCGTGTAGCCGCCAATGAGCGTTTGATGAATGACTATTTCAATGAGAATCCGGTATACGGCCTGGTATGTTTAGGCAAAGATTTAGGATGCGTAAAAACTTATTTTTGCGCATCACGGAAGATTTAGAGTCCGCCTATGACTACTTTAAGCAAAACCCGACGCTAGAGGGTGTTTAGGATTCACGCAATCAAAAGGTGACTTCCACAATACGTGTACTCGCCTACGGGAACACATACGATATCAATGATGAGTATTTGAAGATGGCGGAGAAAACCACACGCGATACTTTGGAGTATTTCTGCTACGGCATTTACAAAAATATACTTTTGATTTTTTTATATATACATATAGTAGGTACATATTTTTTTATATATACATCAGATTTTTTTTAGGTATATGCCAATTATATGGAAAAAGATACTTGAGAAACCCGACATGGAGCGACCTTCAACAACTATATGAAGCGCATATAGAAAAACATGGATTACCCGGTATGATTGGTAGTATAGATTGTCGTCAATGGCGATAGTATGCTTGTCCAACCGCATGGCGAGGTCAACATACACGCGGTGACCAAAAGGGACCAACGTTGGTTTTACAAGCAGTTGCCTCACAAGACATGTGGGTTTGGTCGGCCTTCTTTGGTCTAGCCGGGTGTTATGAACGCATAAATACTTTTCAGTTTTCGCCATTGCTAGAGTCTTACATGGCGGAACAATACCTAAATGTGGGTTTTATGCAAATAATAATTACTACGAGCATGGATACTACTTGGCGGGTGGTATATATCCGGAGTATTCAATGCTCGTCAAAACGTTTAGTCAGACACAAGATGAAAGAAGGCAATTTTTAAAAGAGTTCATGAGTCTGCAAAGAAAGGACGTTGAGAGGTGTTTTGCCTGTCTTCAACAACGATGGCATTTTGTTAGAAATCCTTGTCGTATGTGGGAAAAAGAAAGGATTAGAATGGTGATGAATGCTTGTATCATAATGCATAATATGATACTTGAAGACGAAGGAAAGGCAATATGCCCAAACTATGTAGAGAAGAAGATGTTCCAGGGACGCAAGCGACACAGGAAGAGAGATTCCAAAACAGTGCCATGTTGCGTTCCAAGGAGATACATAACGCGTTGAAGGCGGATTTGGTGGAGGAAGCATGGTCGATTCGCCCGATTCATCACAACCAAGAAGAAGAAGAAGATGATGATGATGATGAAGAAGAAGAAGAAGAAGGAGGAAAAAGAAGCAGAAGAAGAAAAAGGAGAAAACGAAGAAGGAGACGACGACGACGACTAGTTTTTTTAAGTATTTGTAGTTTTTTTTAAGTATTTGTAACTTTTTTTAAGTATTGTTGTTTTTTAGTATTTGTAATTTTTTTTTAGTATTTGTAAGTTTTCTATATTTAATGAAAAATAATTTAAACTATTTAATATTCTTATTTAAATAAAAACAATAAAAAGCAATGATTACCCAATCATTTATAACCCCCTCATAACCCCCTTCCCAATACACCCTCTTTTTCCATACCCCCACATAACCCCTCTTCTATTACTTTTTAATATTTTAATACCATAAACCCCCACATAACCCCCCACCACTACACATACTCTTATAATCGGAAATACTAACTCTGTAAGTTATGGATATAACGTTGACGGTAAGAGAAACGATGGTAGTTTGCATTTAGACCATCATGTGGTCAAATGATGCCTCCAGAAATAATGAGAGTGAGATTAGGTCATGAGGATGGCTTGGATTTGACATGACTTTCTAGAAAGAAACTTTTCAAATCACACGTGAAATCTATAACTTATAATAAAAGAATTGAACTTTGATGATGTGGCATTTAATGGAGGCCTCAACCCTTCCTTGAATGTGCCACGTGGCATCATGTAGAATTTTTTAATTTTTGAGTTTTTTTTTAATAAATCTATATATATTATAATTATTTTAGGAAAAGATAAGAATTTAAAAACAAAATTAAAATTTTCTCTCTAATGTTTACTCCCATAACTTTTAAACGTTAATATCTTTTACATACGAGATTTTTTAAAGAAAAAAATTACACCAAATTAACGAGCGTTTTATTATCTTCCAACGAGTACCATAGTGCTATATAAAAAACGGAGAAAAAAAAAACAACTATTTTTATGGTGTTTTGTTTTCAAATATATTTTTACTCTACTAATAAATCACAAACGATAAAACATAACTTCATAGGCAGAGATTTTTTTTTTATATGTGAATATGATAACTTATGACAGAAATTTTGTTTAAAATAAATATTATTATTATTATTATTATTCATTAATCATGTATTGGCAAATCATTAATTATGTTGTCATATTAGATATTTTATTATGTTATATTAGATATTTCAACCCGGGACACTCCCGGGATAAAAGCTAGTTTGTATATATGGTTATACCTAAAACTTAAATAAATAATAAGTTAATTCATACACGAGGTTTATTTAAAAATTTGTGCATTCGTTAATTGTAATTAAACCCGTCGCGTGTTGCGACGGCGTAAAAACCTATTGTAATTTAAATTTATATCGTTAAAACACACATAAAAATAAGTACAAAAACGTTTTCAAACAAATTTATGTGACAACGTAAACCAACTAAAACGTCCATAAAATAACTACAAAAACATATTATATTTGACCTAACTCGTTACCAAGAAACACTTATGTCAACCAACTTGGATATATACCGATCGTACTTAAAGTAAGCACATAAGGAAATAGTATTTTTTTTTTTTAAATTAAAGCATGGTACCACGTGTTGCGATAACATCGAAACGTAAAATAACTTGAATTTATATCACCTAGTGAAAATCTATTATATTTGAACCGACTCATTTCCAAACAAAATTCATGTCAAAACGTACAGCAACCGAAAACGTACATAAAAATAAGCACGAAAACGTATGATATTTGACCTACGTACATAGAAATAAGCACGTAAAACTCGAAGGTGTCAAAATTACATTTTAAAAAGTTTTTAGGAAGCCCAGGGCTGTAAGTATCATTGCAGAAAGTTAAGAAGTTGTGGTATAAAAAAATGAGAAAAAAATCTAAAAGACAAAACCCAAAAAAAACATAGTAGATAAAAATAAGCAAATCACTACGAGACATTCGACTTCATGATTAAAAAACCATGTCAAATTTAAAGGACCGTTCGATAAATTTGTTGAGGACCAGGGGTATAAACATAAACTAAATACTAAAAGACAAAAAAAAGAAAAAGAAAAAGAGAAGAAAAGGCAACCCTATCTAAGGGTGTCAATAAATGTTACTAAGGTGTATCCCCGCGTTGTTGGGATGGGGTTTGTAAAACCGTAAACTGAATATTTGACATAGTTTATAAAACGATATAATCGTGTTCAACTTCGTTTTGCTCATTTGTTCATCAATAACATCAAATCATTCATGTAATAAACACACACAATTAAATTAAACTAAAACAACAATCCAGCTCCTAGTCTTCTATCTCTAGTGTTACTCTCTCTTGTAAATTTAGACTATCACAATTCAATCGTATATGTATTAGAATGCTCCAGCAAGTTGTACTATTCAACGATAACACATTGATCATACATTCGATCGTGTTTAGTGTGTGTGTGTGTTTTTTGTATTCAGTGTGAAGATTATCATCATGACCAACATTATTATCACCATACAAAACCAAAACATGTTTGTTTGTCCATTGAATAGAATCTAATAAATATTCTCATATTTTTTTCCAGATTTAAATTAGTCATCATGTGTGACTAATTTGTTGTTAACAAATAAAACAAATGATTAAAAAAACTGTTATATTCAACCAGGGGCGGATCTACGTTAAAGACACCGGGTTCCTAGGAACCTACTCAGTTTAGAAATTTTATTGAGAATCTATATAGAAAATATACAAAGAACCATATAAAAAATCAGAGAAGGAACCCATAACAAAAAAATCTCAAGTGTTCTACTGGTAAGGGACATGAATTCTTAACCCAAGGTCAAGGGTTCTATCCTCTTAACTAACGTTTTTTGTGGTTTTCTTGTTTGTTTTATGAAAAGATAAATCCCAGCTCCCTCAGCCCTTCACCTCCGACCACAACCATCTTCGGCCGCCTTCCACCCTTTCACATCTAATAATTTTGTAATTAAGGCAAATTAGATGATTTTATGATACATGTGCGATTTGGGTAAATTAGTTGCTAATTTAATTGCATATCTTAGCATTTAGGTAGAATATAAACCATTTGAAGCACCATGGAATCATGTAGTTGTGCAGCCCTTTTTTGCTCTATGCCATTCCTTCGTAGCTCCATGATAACCTAGTCCTCACCTCATCAAACACCCTCTTAATTGACGATTCTGAGTAGCAAAGTAAATGATATTTGAGGTAACTTTCTTTCATTTTTTTTATTTTTAACTCAAATACTCAATATACAGTGAAATTTGATATGGACTTTTTTCTTATAATTTATGGTTTTTATAGGATAGTTATATGATATGAACTTGCGATTTTAGTTTTTTTTTGTGGTTTGATATGAATTTTTTTTTAACTTAAGGTCTTTTGCAATTTTAGTTTTTTGAACTTGAATTTTAGTGCTAATGCTAATAGAAATTTGATATGAAAATAGATATCTTTATACTATTCCGTAACCTGCCCCGCCCAGCACATGGATGTGAAAATTTAATCACCGATAAAAAGGAACCCATAGGAAAAAAATCCTGGATCCGCCACTGTATTCAACCAATCCATTTGATAACAAAACACTTAAGCTACATGGTTAAGATATGTTCATGATGGTAATGGATTCCGATCTGGTGGTCACAACGGCCATACAGATAACAGTTTAAGAGACAAAGAGAGTCGGAAAACATAGCGAACATACAATTGGAGAAGGCTTACCGGTAACTTGTCAGAAGTTGATCGGAACCTTACCGGTTGGCCGCCATCACAAACCTGCTCGACGCCAACAAATACTACTGAACGACACCGCCACGTGCTATTGACACCGACAAATAGCCCGTAACCCTGCTGAAACCGCCGTTTCTGTCCTCCCACGATGCCGACGAACAACCACACACCAGAACCAATCCTGACCAGGGTTCAGCGGGTTATTCATAGTAGTGTCTCGTGTTCGGGTGGGCAGGGTTACGTTTTTAGTAGATTAGGATTTGTTATTCAGAAAGCGGTGGCGGCACAGCTTGTTGCCCGCCTGCCCGTTATCTTGATGTAATTTTCTTTGTCCGGGAATAAAAGTCCTTACATTTTCAGTCAAATTTTAGGTAAACAAAAGAACAAAAAAAATTAAAAGAAGAAGCTTACCCAATAGTCCAAAAATCTGAACCATCAAGATGCCATGACTGAATGGTACGTCTGTTCAACAAACACGACCACCCAGTACCCCCATATCTAAATCAGATTTATAAGAAGAGAGGTTTACCTTTATTCTCCTGAGATCAGATCTATCCCATGCAGAGCCCAAATCACCACCGCCATTGTCTTCTTTTGTCCTCGTCGAAACCGGGTCCTCCGCCGCAGCGCCGCCGCGTCTGGTTGCCGGAATCCCATACAACAACAACAACAACAACAATAATAATAATAATAATAATAATTGAACAGGAGGATCTTGTATTATTCAATAAAAACACACGAAAAATTACATCAAGATAGCGGGCAGCCGGGCAACAAGCTGTGCCGCCACCCCTTTCTGGACAGCAAACCCTAACCTACTAAAAACGAACCCCTGCCCCCCCCCCCCCCGAGCCGAGACACTGCTATGAATAACCCGTTGGACTCTGGTCAGGAAACGGATGGCTTCCGGTGCCAAGGAGCCAAAGGTATCAAATGCCAGGGGTACGAAAACGTGTTGGTTATCCTCACAAGCTTTAGCATGCTTCTCAATTTTCCTCGCCTCTACTTTTCGCACCGCTTGCCCTGCTACAAAACCAGTATCCCTCAAACCAACTAGGGGAGATACACTTGTTAGATCGACACAAGCGTGTTTCCCCCCGGCCCACCCAAAGACAAGCAGGTCTGCTGGACGTAGGGTGGATCTCCCCTTTGCGGGGTCCGAGAGGAAATTCACGGGAGCCTCTTTCTTGGCTGAGATCCCAGCCCTTCTTAATAATAATCATAAGTCTTAACTGTTAATATTAAAGGAAGAAGAATCACGATTCGACGATACCGGTTAGACGATACCTATCTCTCTCTACCGACTCTCTCTCTATTTCTTAAAGTTTTGTTGTGCAGATTAAAAAAGGGAGTGTGGTAATTTAAAGGGGGTGGAGAACACGTGTTTTGAGCAGGAGATGCCAACAAATAATCTGATATGCAAATGACACATACACCCATGTAAAACCTACTAATTACAAAATTGTCATCATGGTGGCCCGGCTGCATTTATGAGTTACTGTTCAAAACACACAACCTTTAATATATTTATAATATAATATAATATTAATATTATAATATTAATTAGTGGGATCTTCGCGTTTTGCGGCGGACTTTCGGTCAATATTTGTTCAGTTCATTTCAGTACCAACATGATACTGAGACTTGGCATAGTAACTAACACGTGTTTTACATCGATCGAAAACTACAAAAAAAATCATGTACCACTACCGTCGTACGGTGTTGTTCGGCTGGTATTGGTTTGGTTCGTTACGGTACATGTATGATACCCACACTCGATATAGCTTACGATACCAAAAGAGTATTTTATTACGAATATACCTTTGCGTTCAATGAATTTTATAACATCATATTGGGAAAAAACATAATAACAAATACAATACCGGTACCGGTATCGATACTAGTATTTATCCCCACGTTGCGAACATAGGCTTCATAAAACTGTAATAAGTAGTAAGCAATCGATGAACAAAACCGAGAAAAATCATCAAAAAAACAAACGCTAACTTATACCACCATGTAATATAAAACGTATACTAAGGCATACTCGAATTTATACCGCAAGTTGGCATAAAAATAATGAAAAATAAACACTACAAAACAAAAATCATAAAAGACAAAAAATAAATTCAGAAAGAAAATAATAGAAAAAGGACACTATTCATAACATAATGTATAAATAATTAGATTTTTTTATTAAATTAATAATAACATATTTTGTATTTGATTTTTTCTTTTAGCAAAACTATGATTAAACAAATCTAACAATTCATGTGGGAATTAAACTGAATTGAAATTTGATATAAATAATAGTTGGAATAAATATGATATCATTATTTATTTTTATGGTTTTCAATCAATTTAAATTGTGACTTTTTTTGTTACACGCCTTTTTTTGCTGCATCAAACAATACCGGTATCGGTATTCATTTTTATGTTGTTTATCGATACAAAAATTTTCAATATCCTATTGAGCATATAACGAATTCATTTTTATTTTTTTTTGGGTTTTTTTCCGATTACTATACTGAGTGTCGATATCAATCCAGTATAATAACGAACTAAACTAAACAGAAACCTATACCAGCCGAATGACTGTAGCTTAGCACGTGGGAATCCCATATTTATTTCTAGAAGCTAAATATCCATCTTTTAATATTATTTATTAAGTCTCATTTACTTATGTGCTAATGATATATATTTATGATATTGTATACATTTTACTGCGAATAAATTTGATATCTAGTAGCAGTTACGGTATATGTAAATATGGTATTATCATATTAGGGTTTATTAGTATGAGCTCGCAGGCTTAGGGACACTAATTATACTTATAATGAATGGTGTGACTATGTTGTTGTACTTATAATTTGGACAGATGAAGTATTAACTTAGTTTTTGTAACTTTAAATTTTATCTTTAAGTTAGTCCGGTTCACCATAGCGAGTCCCAATCACAGCCTGATTTCCCAAACACACCGTGATCGTTAACTACTAACAAAAATCAATATTTATTTACACATCCCAAGTTTAAGTATTATTTCGTAAGTATTTCCCTCAACACACATTAACTCACAAAAACTTATTTCCTTAATCTCGCTATTCTTTTGTATAAATATTTATATACTTTTAGAATATATACTTTTAAATCGTACACATCATGACGTCATAAATTTTATCAACTTATTTAGTTTTATCCCGAATATTCACGCGTTATCCCGATTTGTTAACTATCTATATTTTACACAACTCCTCACTCAGAAAAATATATAGTTAACTAACACTTTTAGTTTTTCACAAAAACAACCCCTACAAACCATAACTTTTATGTTCAACACTTACACTTCTATAAAAGTTATATTTTCACCCTATACTTTCCAAAAGTCATTTCCATTCCTTTAGTTTGCAAAATATTCTTAAAAAACCCACACTTTTACAAACAACACTTTGTTCCCAACACTTTGGAAATATTACAGGTTTTAACATAAACTACTAATTTTAACAAAACAAGTTTCAAGTTTAGTGTTTTATTACTTGTTAAAAACCCAAGATGACTTTCTTATCTTTATAACAAATCATCCATGTCCTTATTTCATGTAAGTTAATTTAATAAAAAATTGTATCTTAAAGTTCACATTTTATGTTTTTAACAAGATCTACATCATACTACATAAACTATGTGGTATTTGTTTTGTTTAGTCAAGATCATCTTCCTTTTCATCTTTAACCTTATCTTTGTGCATAACATCTTAATCATTTAAGTTGATCATCAACACATCCACTTTAAAGATCAAGTTTTATCAACATTTAAACAAAACAAACATGTTAACAACATCACCACTACCCCCACGGCTCTATACACACACACACACTATTGTTATTTGATAAAAACCATTTTAAAACCTAAAGTTTATAACCTCCCATATTATTTTATAAACAACTTGCACTTTTAAACACAAAAACATGATCTAAAGAAACAAAAGTGTAGGATTCTTATTACTAGCTCAAAGGCTAGGGAAGACACAAAATGTTTGAGTTTTGATAGCGCTTTTATGTGTGATCTTCCTTGGTTAAGCTCCTAACACCAATGCTTGCTTGAATCACAATTGAAATTATGTTGTTTGTCTGTTTAGATGATCAAAAAATTGAATGGTGGAAGAGTTTTAGGTTACGAATGAGAGCACAACGAGGGGTTTGGAATTGTTGTGTTCTTGATCCAATGGGCAATAACACACTAACCTTTTAGGAAGCCTACTACACCGGGGGGGTGGGGGGTCGGGTGCTATAGGGTCTTTAAACGCGAGCATTCGAGACACTAAATTAGCCTTATATAATACTCAAACAATACTAGTTTGGGTGTTGGTAAATAATTTAGGCTTTCGTTGATTTAAATTCCAAGTCATACGCATACTGGGCGTCATACGTGAACTTTACAAACTTCCGGGAGATTTAGATTTCGAGCTTCCAATTATAGTGTTAAAACTCCAAAATACTTATTATAAAGTGAAAATAGTATAATTTTAAATAGTTTGGACCTTCGGAACTGTTTTGGTTATTAACTGTTTATCGGATATCACCATAGTAACAGTAAAGTACTAGTAAGTTATTTATCAACCAAGGCACTTTCCTAATCAAACTAATGCATTAAAATGCATCATATAAGGACTTTACTATTTTCTAAAGATCAATCTAAACGGGGATGGGGCGCCACCAGAATTGGTCACGGGTACTCCATACCAGCACGGTAACACCGCCGCCACCTATGCTGGTAGTGGTCCCATGAACCAATTTCTGGTTGTAGTTACGGGTTGGTAACCGTGTATTTTTTATGTGACAGCCGGCAAAATTCCAGGTACTACCCGTGCAATATCATAACTATTAAAATAATATCGAAAGCTACGTGTTAGACTTAATTGGTGATAATTAGAATCTTTAGAAATGCCATAGTGAAGTCCAAACATTTTAAAAAGGTTTATTGGGAATTTAGGAATTTTCGTATCATGGAGTGATAAATTACCCATATTGAACATTGGTGACGACCCGGTTAACTTTGAAAAGTCTAGTTTTGACCCGTAATGCTTGGTTTAGCATGAAATAAAATTTTAAGGATAAAAAATATTATTAATACCAATAAAGGTTATAATTGATAGTTTTTAAATCGTTTTGGTCTATTTGTTGCGCATTTTTGAGTTTTAATGCGACTACGCGAGTACGAGGCCCGGTACAGTAGGGAAACCTCTAATATAATCAAATTAGCTAAAATGGATATTTTTAATTGAGAAATATTATTATTGGCCAAATGGGTAAAAACCTTAATTATTTAATACATGAGGGTTTTTATAAATTGGGTATGTTTATGTTATAAGTTTATAAAAAAATATATAATATCCACCCCCCCCCCCCATAACCGGCCCACCCCACTCCTACAATATTATTATTATTTTATTTTAATTACAATGATTGCTTATTTAATACACAAACACATTAATCCCAATACATACTCATTCCATCTTACACCTTCATTTATACACACTTAATAAAAACTCTCCACATTCCTTCTTCTTCCTCATCATAGCCGAAAATCATCATCATCTATCATCTCTGTTTTTGTTCATCTTTTAACAAAAATGTATACAAAAACTTGAATATATTGATAATCTTGGTGATTTGGAAGCAAAAACCTTGAAGAAAAAATTGATTTTAGAGTGTTTGAGCATCAAAACCCACATTTTCCAAGTGTTTTACAAAGGTGAGTTCTTGAACAAAAACTCTTATAAAAATCTTTATATTTTCTGTTTATAATAAAGTTTTCACCAAATAATCAATAGTCTTGAAATGAGTTTTATAAACTAAACAATGGGGATGAAATAAAATGGAAAATGGTGATGAATATATGTGTGTATGTGTGTGCCGTGAGATGTGTGTGTGTGTGTGTATGTGTAGAGTGATTGTTTAGTTGATTTGATGATTGTTTATGCTTAGATCCTTTGATTTTGATATCATGCAAGAGGGTTTTCTAAATGGTATTGAATCTGAAATAAAATGAGATTTTGATCTTCTTGATGGTCTAGATAAATGGTATAGGGGTGAGATTATTGAAATGTAGCTTGTTTGAGTTGTATGTTCATGTATGTGCAATGTTTGATGATGAGTTTTGGATAATATTAGACTTAGTTACAGGTCTGATCATAATAATGTTTTGATGGGTTTCATAAGCTTAAGCTAGTGCAAAACAAGTTTGAATAGAATCTACACGCTTGGGAGACCTTGCGTGTACGATCAAAACGTGTTTTTCGGCTTAAAACGTCAAAATACGAGCTTTTGAAGTGGATATTCCAAAACTCATTTAGAAAAGGTTTTACAATTTATTTTTATGTAAAATAAAGTGTGATAAAGTGTTTATAAAAGACCTATGTTAAAAACCAAGGTATGTTTGCAAAAGATGCACTAAAACGCATGTTTTCGACAAGTTTTACGCGTTTAGGACACTTATTTTCAGGTCTGTTGTAAAAAAGCTTGTTTAGTGTCAAAATGTGTATAAAATTCATTATTTAGGGTGTATAATATGTTTACCATGGTAACGAATGTTTATAGTGCAAAACTATGCAGTAAAAGTCGCCGAAATGTGATTTTTAAGGCATATAACGGTTAGATTTTTTGGTTGAAGTAGAACAACAAATTGGTCCTGTTTTATGGTTTATATGCAGGTCCTAAGGTCCAAATTAAGTTAATAGGATGTCCATAGGTTAACATGAGGCATTGGAAACTTGTTGATATGGAAATTACTAGAATATGTTATATAATGCTTTGTATGCCCGTGTTGATTCATATGAAATAGTAGGTTTATTATGTTAAGTATGTGGTGTTTATCATGGAATGGTATTTGTGTGAACACCTAAATGTGATTATAAGGGATAGGTGATTTGACGTTAAATACATGCACGCGAGGTCTAAAACTTAACCAATTGTCGAAGTCACCAATGGGTCGATAGGGTAAGGGTTAATGGAAATTCAATCTTTTTGGTTAAACTAAGCCAAGGAAGTTTGGTGAATAACTTGATTAGACTTTGAATGGTTGCTAAAATAGTCTTATGGATTATCGGTGTAGTAAGTAAAGGATTGTGGTTTGTCCTAGACAGTTGCGTGATTTGCTACGCTTGAGGTGAGTTTCACGACCCCTTTTCTTTTTAACTATTCTTTTTATACGTTTTAATATCGGTGGATTAACATGCTTGTATGATGAGTAAGACTAGAATTAGTAGAACAATTGATGGCCTTGGGCAGGTGCACGAGGTGTGCAATGTATACCTCGTCAGTCCCGTTGGACGGACACTTCCCTGCATTTCTTAATCATTAGCTCGTGGACTAGAGCCTTAGTTTATATTAGTAGATCTTTTGGGTTGACGCCCCTTTCCTGACCAGTAGAGTGAGCCTTATGGGAAAACATAACCTTAAAAGTTCCTCTTGGACTAGGGGTCAAACTTTGGGAAGAAAAAGTTGTGGTTTGATTAAGAGCCTGAAGTTAAAATCATACCTTTTAGATTATCGCGAGTCTACTTGGTTTTCTTTTAGTTGTACTTGATCATATATTTTTAAACTAGGAATTTTGTGTATTGCCTTAAAACCTATGAACTCGCCAACATTTTGTTGATGTTTTTAAGCATGTTTTTTAGGTACTGATGCATAAGGGTTCAAGAGTGGGTTTAGCAAGGCACTACTATGGACATGATTTTGGGACCGTTAATCTTTAAAAACTATGTTGTAAAACAATGTTAACTTTAAACTTCGCTTCATCTTTGTGGAACATGTTTTCTTGTTTTTAACAATTTTCACTGACCATGGACGTGAAATATGTTTAACTAGAGGATGGTTGCAAGAAGTCCATACGTAATTATGTGTGAGTTGCTAAACTTTGTGGTAACAACTTCCGTTACCTTGTGACTTGCCTTCCGCTGTGCGCTGTCGAGGTGTGACAGAAGTTGGTATCAGAGGAATGGTTATAGACAAATATAACTTTTGGTCTATACTATAACCATGAACGCTCTCAAATAAATTGTGAAATATTTTAGGTCTTAGTATGCATCATGTAGAGTACTTTAGAAAATAACTTTAAGAATAGTTATGTTCTTATGATGTGCTATTATTTGTGAATATGTGATTAATTACATCATATAATTATATACTTAATTAGTACGGATATTGCTTGTCACAGATCATGGTTTCGTCGTATATCAGTTTGTCTAGTACCGAGAGTAAGCTAGACTCTCCACCAGAGCCGTACTCATCTATCGACTCTAGCGAGCCTTTGCAGGACCCGTATATTCCTGTGTTAGCACCAGTAGCCTCAGTGGTTAATGAGGATGACGCATATGGAGTAGGATGGTTAGTTGAGCTTGAGGTTGTGGTTGTGGTTGCACCTGCTATTGTAGAGCCAGAAGTAGTAGTTGCACCAGCTGTTGTTGAGCCTGTGAATGATGCACCCGCAGTTATAGAGCCTTTAGTTGCACCTATTGTTGACCCCGAGCCTGTTGTAGTGGCACCTTATACCGGAGAGCCCATACCTGCTTTTATGTTACCTTCTGAGCCCCAGAATGATGGTTTATTCGCTATGTTTAGATCCGATAGGCCCTAGTCTAGAGTTCCTGATGCTAGTACCGCGTCTGTTGATGCATTGCCTATACGCAAGAGACCTTTGGGTACTGAGGGACAGTCTTCTTCTAGTTGTAAGATTAGGAAGATCGAGTTGGATTGTTGGGGAAGTGGTTGCACAAGAAGTTGAGTGATTGGGCAGAGCTTGAGGGTATACCCAGTGCTTATGAGCAGGGTGAGTCCTCATCTGCTGCCAGTGTTCCTGTATTGACGAGTGAGCCAGTAGCGCATATTGTAGCTACGTTGGCGGCACGTGGAGCCCGTACTGAGCATAGGATTACTACACTCTAGAGTAGAATATATCGTTGGATAGGAGGACATCTACTTTACACCATAGGATGGATAGGTCAGATCAGAGGATGGATGGCATGGGTGATAGGTTTGATTCACTTCATGAGATTCGTGACTTTGGATGGTCGGGTTGGTTCTATGGATGGCAGGGTTGAGGGTATGGATAATAGGATGGCGTCTGTTGAGGAGTATTCTATTATTGATAGTTAGGCTAGAGATCGCCAGTTGGCACGGATTGAGAGGTTATAGTCCGGTTTTCTGGTTGCGCAGGGGGATTTGATGGAAGCAAAGAAGAAGATTGCTGAGAGAGGGAGAGAGAGAGAGAGAGAGAGAGAGAGAGAGACCAAAATAGAAGAGGCTGAAGCTTGCGTGATTGGAGCAGCGTCTGGTGGCGGCTGAGGAGAGATACAGTGCTGCTATGGAACTGGCTTTGGTTGTGCTGTTACTCATGGCTTCTGTCCTTCGTGGAGGCAGGACCCCATGATTCATTTTATCATGATGATTGATCTTGGGCATGTTAGGCCCTGTATTTTGGTAGTTTGGTTGGATAAACTTGTCATGGTGGCGGTTATTGCACCACTTTGTTTAATGTGATCTCCCGAAACAATATATACTTTGGTAGTATGATCTTTTGTAAACAAATGAACAAGTTGTCCTGTGATGTATTTAGATATTATGATGATGTGTAACTATGGAAGCAAGTTGACCCTGGTTATTATCTTTTTAATTAGCTTTGGTGGTTATCTTTTATTTGGTTTATCGATCGTTCGTGGTGTATGGTTTTTCTTGAATTATCTTGTTGTATGAATGTCATTTTGGAATGATTTTAATACATAACATAGTTAGTTCTCAAAATCATTAGCGTGTTTCTTATGTATATTTTACTTCTAAAAATATATAGAAAAGGAATTATGGCACCGTGACGAGAGCAAGTGCTAAGGCAGCAGGTTCTTCATTCCCCATTTCGCCTGAGCAGTTGGCGACGATGATAGCTTAGCAGGTGAATTTCGTTTTTTATCAGCGTGATGCCAATGCGGCAAATGGTAGAGGTCGAGGTGGCGGTGCACCAGGTGGTAGCGGACCACAAGGTCGTGGTACAACCGGAGGTGGATTAGTAGAAAGAATTCACATTGGAAGTTCATCAGGTAAAGACACTTGAGATTGGTTCTGATGTTTCATAGAGTTGTTATTTTGATCATATATCAAATAGTAATTGTGACATATTCAAATGAAACAGAAAACCCCGTACATTTTCAGGAGCTGAAGGTCCATTGGATTTTATTAGATGGATCGAGAAAATGGAATCGGTGATGATGATCAGTAACTGTTCTGCTTCTCAAAAAGTCAAGTATGCTGCATGTTCTTTTCATGATAATGCCCTTACTTGGTGGAATACGCAAGTTCAAGCGTTGGGTGAGGATGCTGCGTATGGTCTTTCATGGAGTAAATTAAAGGACATGTTGTTAAAGGAATATTGTCCCCGTAGTGAAATGCAAAAGATTGAAACTGAGTTTTGGACTCTTTCTATGAAGGGGGCAAAGATAAAGGCTTACATGACCAGGTTCAATGAGTAGGCTAGGTTAGTCCCTCGTTTGGTTACACCAGAGTTTGCTCGCATTGAGCGATATATTTAGGGTTTGGCACCTCAGATTAGAGGAATGGTGTCTTCTTCTAAGCCAACTACTATGCAAAGTGCTATATCTTTAGCAACTCGTTGACTTATGATGCGATCAGAATGGGAACGTTGGTTAAGAAGAGTGAAACGGTAAGAAGCCGATTGATGTGGTTGAAAAGAGTGCTGAACCAGAGGCATTTGTAACATCCCGTTTTTGTAATATAAATAAAATGTGTTGGTTCGTATTTATTAGTGAATAAAATGGGCCATTGATCGATAATACGAACCAATAACATGTGAGATGGATACTTGTGGATTTAAAATTAGTTGACGAGTATGTGACGAATAGTATGATTATTTGAGACGTGATATTTGGATGAGTAATTAGTATTATAAGAGACGTTTAGTAATAATATAATATATTGTGTTATATTTGCACCCTGCTCAGTTTTGAATGAAACTTAGGTTGGCGCGTAGATAAAAATTAGCTCGTCTTAGCATGATATTCGGAATTTAGTAAAACGGCATATGTTGAAAGTTATACGAGATAAACGAGTGAAACAACTAAAAATAATAATAAAACTAAATCAAGGTGATTAATATGTAAGTATAAATGTTTATTAAGATGTGTCATTAATATAACTAAAATGTTGATATATTTATATTTATAAATACGTGTAATATAAAGATAGTTATTAATTCATATTGCAATAATAATATAATGTGACCAAAGTGATTGTGTCCTAACTTCAAGATGAAGTAATGTAAATAGGTTTTACAAAACCGATACGAATGTGAGTCGGTTAAAAGATCTTTATATATAATATGAACAAATTTCTTTTGAGGTAAGGAAACCAAATGTTCTGAGTATAAATATAATTCTCACATAGTCCATTTGAGTTGCCATAAAAATACTAGCATAAACATTCCTGAACATTCGTTATTAGATTCTCTTTGAAGTGTTAGTAATAATTAAATTTTGGAGCACCGATAAGGAGACGTACTAACTCGCCATAAATATTAGTCAGGTATACTTTCCATGTTAACTTTTTTTTTTTTTTTTTGAAAGGCGTAGATCAGCTGGGAAATCCTTGTGTGAAATCCTGATCCTACCCGAGTTCGAGCCCGACCAACAGCCGTTTGATACCCCTGCCCGTAGGACTTATTAGGGCCGGTCTGCTAGAGCTGCGAGTCGAACCGGGGAAACCCCAGGCGGGAACCCCACATAATGTGGGTAAACCCTCCCCCCTTAGAATCGAACCCACAACCCTTAGGTTATGTTTTCGAATCCTCATTGAGGTGGCCAACTGGGCTAGCCGAGCTGGTTACTTTCCATGTTAACTAATTACTATGATTCGTATTACATATTATTATTAGTAGCATTAATATTACTTTTTTAGGTAGTAAGATTATTATGAGGGATAGGTATTGGATGATCTGGTCTTAGTTAGGTATGGACTAATCACCCATGCTTAAGCAAGGCAGCGTTAACCAATATCTAACCATAATAATAACCAATTAGGCATATCATTACCTGACCTAGGGTTATATAATTGTGTCAGGACTCTGAGATAATACCTGGTCATATTAGCGTGGTTAACTGTTAAAGCAACAGATAAAAGGTGAGTTACCTAAACTATTTCAAAACTTGATACTTGCTCATAAAATTATTTTGATGGTGATTGATCATGTATATGCATCGAACCATAGGTGTGGCATCCAGGGTGTTATATATATTATGATGATCATTATATTTTCCCGGGGTGTGGACATACACGTACGGCTATATGGGGTGTTTTTACGCCGTATGTATGAATATATAATGCTTAGTCCGGATTATGATTATGGTGACATGCATGGAGCTCATACTTGATCAATAAAATTGTTTATGTGGTGATTTTACTGATGAGTCAGTTTATGTGGCTCACCAGCTGTGTGCTGGCGTATTTTTATTACTCGAGCATGTATCACAGGTTGATGATGTAAGGACTAGGAGTTCCTAGCAGAGCGTGGGATGACTTTAGATGTTTCTTCGTACTATGGTTAAGCTTTGTTCAGCTTGGTGATACTTAGATCGCACTGGCTTGTAATAAATGCTTAAGTTATGTAATGAGATTACGTTTCCGCTTTAAGTTTGCGCCAACTGGTCACTTTAAGTGCCCCGGCCTGGGCGGGGTGTGACAGCATTGTCATCTGGTAGTAAGGGAAAAATGTCTGATAGTTCCAAGAAGCAGTCTAGGAGAAAGAGGAACAGGAATCGTGATTCAGGAAAGTTGTATGCTGTGAATGCTAGTGAAGGCAATAAAGTTGAAGAATTGACACCGATGTGTAAAACGTGTAACACCCAGCATACTGGTTACTGCAAGGTGGCTGGCTATATGTGAGATATGGTCGATATGGGCATTCAGCCCCAAAGTGCAGAGTGAGACTTCCAGATGTTGCAAGCAAAGGCAAGAGTGACCAGGGTTGCTTTGAATGTGGTGTTGTAGGACATTTTAAGAGGGAATGCCTAAAGCTTCGTGGGACGAATGCAAGGGGCAGAGCTTTTGAGATGAATGTGGGTGCGGCTCGCCAGGATCCTACAATTGTGACCAGTACGTTTCTTGTCAATAATCAACTTGCATCTATTTTGTTCGATACCGGAGCCGATATGAGTTTTGTTTCGAAGAAATTTGAACCGTTGCTAGGCTTGAAATCGAATGAACTAGATAAAAGCTATTCTATAGAATTGGCAAATGGTAAAGTGATAGAGGCCCACGAGGTAATTAGAGATTCTACTTTGCAACTTGAAAATCATGTGTTTAACATAGATCTTTTACCCGTAGAACTTGGAAGTTTCGATATAGTAGTAGGAATAGATTGGTTATCCAAGAATCGAGCGGAGGTCGAATGGCATGAGAAATTGTTCCGTATTCCAGTATCAGACAATGAGATTTTGGTCGTACGCGGTGAGTCTGAGAAGAAATCATTAAAGTTGGTTAATGTAATGAAGGCGCAAAAGTTCCTGCGGAAAGGTTATCCGGCGTTTACAGCTAGTGTTGTAAACAGTAAGTCTGAGGAAAAGAAACTTGAGGAGATCCCTGTAGTTATAGAATATCCCGAAGTTTTTCTAGAAGATTTGCCCGATTTGCCGCCTTCAAGGCAGTTGGAATTTCGAATAGATCTTGTACCCGGTGTCACACCAGTTGCTAAGTCCCCTTATCGATTAGCACCTAAAAAAATGCAAGAGCTTTCGAATCAGTTGCAAGAATTGTTGGATAAAGGTTTCATCAGACCAAGTTATTCTCATTGGGGAGCACTCGTGTTGTTCATCAAGAAGAAGGACAGAACCTTTAGGATGTGTATTGATTATAGGGAGTTGAACAAGCTTACTATTAAAAATCGATACCCATTGCCTAGGATTGATGATTTATTCGATCAGTTACAAGGATCGAGCTTTTATTTAAAGATTGACCTTAGATCTGGTTATCATCAGTTGAAGATTGTGGAGGAGGATATCCCGAAGACCGCGTTTAGGACGCGATACGGCCATTATGAGTTTCTAGTTATGCCATTTGGTTTAATGAACGCACCGGCAGTGTTTATGGATTTTATGAATAGGGTTTGTAAACCTTATTTAGACAAGTTCGTTATAGTATTCATCGACGATATACTTATTTATTCACGAACTAAAGAGGATCATGAACAACACTTGAGACTTATTTTAGAGTTGTTGAAAAGCGAGAAGTTATTTGCGAAGTTCTCGAAGTGCGAATTTTGGATGCGAGAAGTTCATTTCTTGGGTCATGTCATTAACGAGAAAGGCGTTCAAGTGGACCCAGTGAAGATAGAGGCAATCAAGGAATTGAAAGTGCCAAAATCTCCCGCGAAGATACGTTAATTTGTGGGTTTGGCAGGATATTACCGCCGGTTCATTGGTAATTTTTCCAAGATAGCGCAGCCTTTGACGTTATTAACCCAAAAAGACCGCAAGTTTGAATGGACTGAAAAGCAAAAGGAAGCCTTTCAGGTTTTAAAGAAAAATTTATGTAGTGCGCCAATACTGTCTCTTCATGATGGAAACGGTGGTTTTGTAGTGTATCGTGATGCTTAACATCAAGGCTTAGGTTGCGTATTGATGCAGAACGATAAAGTCATAGCTTATGCATCGAGACAACTAAAAGTGCATGAGAAGAATTACAGATCATAAAAGTCTTCAGCATATCTTTGACCAAAAATGGCTTAATATGAGGCAGCGAAGGTGGGTTGAGCTACTCAATGATTATGATTGTGAAATTCGTTATCATCTTGGAAAAGCAAATGTTGTAGCCGATGCTCTGAGTAGAAAGGAAAGAGTTAAACCATTACATGTTCGAGCATTAGGTTTGAAAATCCATATGAGCCTTAGAGCTCAAATCAGAGAAGCACAACAAGAAGCTTTGAAGGAAGAGAATCTAAAGAACGAGTGCTCGTACAAGATGATAAAAGAATTGGGTCTGAAAGCTGATGAAGTAATGTACTTTATGGATCGTGTTTGGGTACCGTTTAAGGGTGGCATGCGTGAATTGGCTATGGATGAAGCCCATAAGTCAAAATATTCAATACACCCTGGTTTCGATAAAATGTATAAGGATTTGAAAGAACACTATTGGTGGCCGAACATGAAAGGCGCGATATCGGCTTATGTTGGAAGATGCTTAACCTGTGCGAAGGTTAAGGCCGAATATCAAAAGCCTTCAGGATTACTTCAGCAACCGGAGATCTATCAATGGAAATGGGAATGTATTTCGATGGATTTTGTTACGAAATTGCCCCGGACATCAAGCAGCTATGATGCCATCTGGGTAATTGTCGATCGATTGACTAAGTCCGCACATTTCTTACCAATCAAATGAACTTATCACATTGAGAAGTTGACTTATATCTATTTGAAAAAAGTCGTGTCTAGGCATGGTGTACCGATATTGATTATTTTTGATCGGGATGGCCGATTTGTATCAAGGTTTTGGCGATCGTTGCACAAAGCCTTAGGAACACAATTGGATATGAGCACCGCTTACATCCACAGACGGATGGTAAAAGTGAAAGGACTATACAAATGCTTGAGGATTTGTTGTGTGCTTGCACGATTGATTTTGGAGGAATTTGGGATGCTCATCTCCCATTGATTGAGTTCTCCTACAATAATAGTTATCACTCCAATATCAATGCCGCACCGTTTGAAGCCTTGTATGGTAGAAAATGTCGTTCACCACTCTGTTGGATAGAGGTGGGTGATAAACACTTAACTGGTCCAGAAATAGTCCAAGAAACTACAGACAAAATCTTTCAAATCAGAGATCGATTAAAAGCGGCAAAAGATAGACATAAAAGTTATGCGGACAATAGACGAAAGCCTTTAGAATTCCAAGTTGTAGACAAAGTTATGTTGAAAGTCTCGCCATGGAAAGGCGTTATTAGGTTTGGTAAGCAAGGAAAGCTTAGCCCTCGCTACATTGGACCGTTCGAGTGTTGGAGATGTTGTCTTCGTCAGCCCACATATAGGCACGACCCAGTATGTTTAACTTGTTGACCAAGATTAGCATAGGGTTTAACCATAATTTGTGCCTATATAATAATATCTTGTACTTGTAATTTTAATCATCACTTAATAAAAAGAAAACCCCAGTTGCCCCCGTGGACGTAGGTCAGTTTAGACCGAACCACGTAAATCTTCATGTTCGTGTGCGTGTACGTTCTTCGATCCTAACAACTGGTATCAGAGCCAAGGGCTCAAGAAAATAGCCTCCGCAGGCAGGTGTGTCGGGTCGGCGGAGGGCAGGAGTAAAAGAAGGGAACACATACCTGTTTACATAACACCCATCGTGACCACCCTCACCCCTATTCTTCTTTGCGCCGCGCCTGAACCTTCTTGTTCGAACCCATCCTCCTGACCCGACACCCTAATCAGCCAATGAGGGTTTCTATTCGTCACCCAACCCTCTACCAGTACCGCCCGTTTTTTATCTGAAAAGAACCAAGTCCGGTTCTAATTTGCTGCTGTGTTGCGCAATTCAAGTGACAAAAGTGTTTGTCTGTTCGATTGAAAGCACGTTGCATTCAAAGATTGGAGAAATATAAAGAGATATTTGTTTTCTTCAAACAAAAGATAAGTGGGGTTTGATTGTTTGTCTGGTGGAGAACCGTATAAATAAAGTACAAGAAAGGAAAAGAAAGGTGACTTGAGTTTTGTAAGGTTTTGTCTTGGAGTAGAGTTTTGTTTTTTGGGTTTATACAAATCCTAACAACTAGACAGAAAATTATGGGTTAAAGTTTGTTTGTTGTTGGTGTAAGAAGAAGGGAAGTAGTGCTTCATGAAAAAAAGGTGATATTTTTTTTAAGTGGAATATTATTTTGGCAGTGAAAGCCAAGATAAAAGGGGGTTTGGAGCTTAACTAACGTGTTTTGGAGAACCGTTTGTGAAAACCAGTGAATCAAGATTACAGACCAGTGATTATTAATCAGGTGCTATTGTTTTCAGTATTGGTTTGCTTGTTCGACTAAGTTTCGTTAGTCATGTTATTGTGTTATCCTGGCAGAAGACGGGAAGGTAAAAATTGACAAGTTTAACGGTACGAAAGTTAGTTGGTGAGCCGGGGTGTAAAGTTCAACCAGGTCGCAGAAAAACGAACAGAAGGAAATTGAGCAGGTGGCTCTAGATTTGGTTCATTTCGCACGGTAAAAGAATATGGTATTGGTGAGTCAGTACCTTTGTTTATGTTTTACTGGTAAAACCCGGAGAAAATGGAACCAGCAGGTGTGCTGGTGACGACATAAGTGAAAAAAAAAAGGTTAGTGGCAAGTCATGTGAACTACTGCCAGTTGGATGATCTTTCAGTTAGGGTTTGTGTTAACCAATCGTGTGTACGGTCATAGAACCCATGTTGAAAAGGGAAGAACACACACACATAAGTGTGTGTGTGTGTGTCGATTATAAGCAGGAGAAGGTATTCTCCTTCACCTCCAAACCCTCAACATCAAACCCTTGCTCAAATCCAAGCCAAATCAAGAGTTTTTTTTGGTGCATTAGCAAGAAACGAGTCATCTAAGGCTTGATAAACATCGAGGTACCTTTTATTTGGTAGAAATTGATGTTATATTCATTCTTGATCATGGTGAAAATTTAGGGTTTTACAAAAACGTGATAATGTATGTTGATGGAGGTTTCTCTAACTTTAGGGAGCTCCAAACATATCTAAATAGGGTGTAAATAGCATTTTACATATGTGTTTGCTATGTTCATGTGAATGTGTTAACTTGTGAAAATTGGGGTTAAACCTCTATGTTGAACCCATATACATCTAGTGGTCTTGGAAATATTGTGAAGTTGTTATAATAAGAAATTTAGGCAAAATGATCTAAATAATGTGTCATGACGATGATTAGAGAAATGGTGATGCTTTGGCTAAATCTTGAACTTTTGAAACTAAACAAATTGGTGGGTGCACACCAAGTGTTTGATTAAATGCCAAATTGGTGAACACTAGTGAAACTATGAAGTTAGAATCATGTAAGAGCCATCAATTGTATGTAATGTTGGTTTGTAATAAGCAAAGTTGATTACACATTCTATGTAAGGAAATATCTATGGATTTAGCTATAATTGATAATGAATACATGTGGATAGTGAAATAATTCCATGTTATGTATTCTAATAAACGAGTTTGACTCATCCTCAAGTTAGGTACAACAAAGAGGGAGCAAACGGGTCAGACGGATGCAAGGCGGATGCTATGGAAACATGAATGGATGCAAGGTAAGTTTTACTTACACCAATGTACTATAACATAGCTTAATTGTTGTAGACATTAGTCTTAAATCTTGAATGCGTGATAAAGATAAACCCAAGGGGTAAAAGCTATTAATGGGTCACCTTATGTGCACTCAATACAAAACGTGGTTTATGACCTTAATCAAGACAATGCGTTATGACCAAATGGTGAAATCCATCAAACGGGTCAATAAATAAAGATATGTGAAAAATGATGTTTTAATCTAAATGAAAGCATTTGAATGAAGCCGTTAAGCATGGTGTTAAATGGGTCAAGTTAGTGTCACTTGAACCATAATAAAAACTTGGGTAACATAGTATCATGAACTATGGGTCTAAACGGATCATAAGGTGAATTCGTCATCATTTGAGTCCAACACTTGATGCTTGTTTTCCATGCATTAAGATTCTTGAGGTTAACGGATCAAATGGTATGGTATTATCATTTGAGTTCCGAGAAGTTAATGTGTCTATCTAGAAATCACGTAGGTAAACGCACTCGCGTATGCATGCTTGATGTTAAGAATCATGGAGGATGAGCACAGGGTATGAATATGGGACACGGGCACCCGGTAAGTCTGTAGCTAATTAAACACCTTCGGGCGAAACAACATGGGTACTAAAACTACCCACATGAAGTGTGGATGCAAATCAAGTAAGTTATTTCCATAACTATGTCTAATGCGCGCTAATGCGCTTAGAATCTACTAAACAAGTGAAAAACTTGAGACAGGATGAAAATCCAAGTCCGGAAGGACTTAGAGGTTTTAAACAAGTCAATGAGTCAAAAACATTGGAATTGGAACAAGAAGTTTCGCCACGAATGGCTAAATTGAAAGATTTGACCATGAAGGGCATTTTGGGAATTTAAAATATTTCTAAAGGTTGAATCTAAGAAACTAAATCATAATGAGACAAATCGGACAAACGCTTTGGTTAATCAAGTATCTAATGACTTGACAACTTAAACGGTAGGCATTTGGAATGGTCAAATAGAGCCTTGTTGATGCAAGGCCTTAACGGGTCGATTTGGGTAAAAATCGATATAATTACCTAAGACTATGAACCGAATCATAGAATCATGAACCGGACTATAATTTCAGTCAAACAAGGTTTATTTAGTCGGCAAGTCAATACTTAGGCTTCGGGAACCATCAAGTGCGGTTGCGACATGATTCCCATGCTTAAAAATCACCAAATAAGCATCAGAAGCTGTGAGCGGCCGCTCGGGCTGAGTGAGCGGCCGCTCGGCCTCTACAAAGGGCTCAAAAGTGTCAGCTCCTCTGCGAACGGCCGCTCACTGAGACCGAGCGGCCACTCACAGAGAACAACCTGACAGCACGATCTTTAAAATTTCATATAAAATCGTAGAAAAATCGTTAGAAGGTGTTCTTTATATGCCTGGAAAGCTCTCGGAGTGTAGAACAATTCTTATTTGAAAGTCGAAGTCGGATTTTGGGTTTTAGAAGGGGTAAAAGCGATCCGAACAGCTGCTGCGCAAAAGTTGCAGCAGTTTGTTCTCCTGATAAACGGGCCGTTTGGCCTGGTTCGTTCCGTTTTGACGTGTAACGACAATCGTACTAGTTTAAATGTATCATTGACAACCCAATAACCATTCTTTTTGTGGTGGTTCTAGGTAAACATTTGATGGACGTCCCGGAGCAAGGAACAGGTCGCGAGAAGAACCGAACAGCCCGAACACTTATCAAGCTTCCGCAATAGAATTCAAGAGTCTCCCGATAAAACGCAAAATCTTACCATATGTTTTAACTATTAAAATATAAGAATTTGTGGGAATCAAATATGTAGGCCTGTAAACGAACAAAATGAACGAACAAAACATATGTTCATGTTCGTTCGTTTAATTAAACGAACAAAAAATTGTGTTCGTGTTCGTTCATTTATTTAAATAAACGAACATAAACGAACTTCCCGCCAAACAGTTCACGAACAGTTCATGAACGTTCGGTTCGTTTACAAGCCTACAAATATGTATTTGATCTTAATGGTTTGTGTTTATAATAAATTTCAAAGTTTTAATCGGGAATGGTTTAAGTAAGGTCCAAAACCCGTATGATTAGGCGTTGATCGCGTGATTACGTGTTAGGGTCTTACAAGATCGGTCCATTTCCGCTGGAGGCTCTCGATTGTGTGGTCATTTATGCCGACTTGTTGGTTGAAGTCGGCCAACATACGGTCCCAGAACCGTGTGTCCCTCACCCCTGAGCCTTGGCGGCATTGGCGTTTCAAGGCGGGATCATTTTGTGCGTCTTTAACGCACACAACCAAAGCCATTTATTCATTTTCGGTCCAGCGCGTCATTTTGAAGGGTGTGTGTGGTTATCTATGAAGTGAAGTGTGTTTTCACTACCGTGGTATGGTGATTTATATACAAAAAATTCTCACCATCTTGCATATGTAATTCAATTTTCTGATCGTTAGATGACACCGCTTTTAATGCACATAATTTTTTTTACCGTGTTGGTGGGACGGTTATGAGAAATTAAATAAAAATCTGACAATTTGGTGGTAAAATAATAAAACTGTGTGAAATATTTTTATAAAAAGTTTAGATTTGTATTTAAATTAAAACAAATAAAAGAATCAGTTGAGTGCTGCCTCCAAAAAAGTGTTTCAGTGAAGTAAATCAGTGAAATAAACTAGTGAAGTAATGTGACAGTGCAGGATTGGTTAAAATTAGTGAAGTGAAAAAAGCAAGATATGCACCCCTCCCCCTAAGACAACTAAATGCAAATTGTAGTTAATTAGTTAATTACTTACGTATATCAATAATGTACGGATGTACCTCGATTTTTGTCAATTGTCACACCCACCCCATATAAAATTCTTAAATAAAAATTATTAACATGTTGTAACGGGTGATTAACATGTTAATAGGTCTTTAACCTGTTTAGACACAAAACATGTTAAGATCAAACACAAACCTGTTAACGTCTAAATTCGTGTCATTTTATTGTGTCCATGTCTAAAATTGCCACCTTATTGAGTCATTCAATTGTTTGAGCCCAGTTGTTCTATGTACTGTTTAAGAACAACTTTATACAAACTATCATTTTTTTTCCAAAAATTTCCTTTCCTTCGATTTTTAGATTCATGAACGTACGCTTTAGCTAATGCAATTTCTTGATCGGGACTCCACTCAATTATGTCGGTTCAATTAACGAATTTCCCCTTTCCTTTTTCTTCAGCTTCTACTACATTATCTTCGCCATCTTCTTTATCATGCATGCTCATTTCTTATAGATTACGTTCAAATTGCATTCCTGGCATGTCCTCCCAATCATTATCGTCTAAACTCAAATTTCTGATTAGTGGTCTATTCACAATTTCACGAGGGGAACGTAAAGATAGGATCCTATATGTACCAAATTTGTTGAATGAGACCATAGCTTCGTGAGAGAATTAGACTTGTGGTTGCAAAAAATAGTTTGGTTGGTATTGGTGGCCATAAACATTCGTTGTTGGTCGGTGTGTATAATAAACCAAGATTTGTGGTTGTGAGGGTGTAGATGGTCTATGAACGTCACTACCAAAGACTCTCTCGTGTGCGTTCAAACCATCTGCTTGTGTGTTCGAACCGTCTCCTCGTGTTTTCGAACCGACCCCAAGGGATTTTGAGGCTTTTTTGGTTGAATCACTTTGCTTATCCATGGATGAAATGAATTTGTGAGACTGAATTAGTTTGTGAGATGAGAAGAAGATATGATTTTGTGTGTTAAATTGGGTTGAAATGGGTAGATTATATAAATGGAGAAGTGTAAGGTAAGGTCAAAACTCCAACGGATACATGGTTGCTTTCGTTGGGTAAGGTAAACCAAGAAATGGAACCCGCTAGCCAACCTACATGGGTGGCGACAATGTTCTTTCGCAAGCTCAGAGCCTCTTGATGTACTACATTTGTTATTTAACCCGACTTATGCCTCGTCCCTCTTAGGTGATACATAACCTGATTACCTAAAACATACATACACATTTACCTGAACCATACCTGTAAAGGTTTTATTTTTCTTTGTCCATGGATGCTAAAATCTTCTACCAATAAAGTAATTTTAGTTTCTACATTTCTATGTTTTTTTTGGTATTACATGTATATAAAAAGTTAAACAATAAGAGATATTTTTAGAAATCCAAGCTGGTGATTTTATAAAAAACCTAATAGGTATACTCGATACCCGATGAGGGTTAAGCTGTGTATGGATCATGATAAAACTACTTTAGTTTTCTAGTGTACGTCAATCATATTTTTGTACCAATCAATGTATAAGGGGCTGTTTGGAAGGATGTGTCTGATTAAGTGTTGAATCATTAAGAAGATTTGAATGGTTCAGCACCCCGTATTAACTGAATGATTAAGAGCTTAATGGAACCATTCAGATGTTTTTTTAGTTGAAACAAATACCCTTAATGCTGAATGATTAAAAGGTTTATTAAAATGCTAACAAACACCCATAAGTTGGTTATGTTAATCTTCTAGGCCCAATAGCTTGAATCCTTTGTATGCTTCAATTTAAGCACTTGAAAAAAACATATTTCTTAACATAACCCAACAATGAACGGTAGGAAAAATAACTATTTATTGGTTTACCTAAGGTGAGTCACCAACAAATTCATCTTTGTATAATTCGAAAATGGAGGAAGGTTCAAATAAGAAGTTTAGTTTACCTAAGAAGGATGAGAATGATTTTTTACTTTATCATAACCGACTCAAAAAAGCTATTATTGAACTTATTTAAGCGATGTTAGAGCCAGGTCGTCAAACTCTACCATCTTAACTTTTAGGGTTTGGTATTTAAGGTTTAGCTTTTAGGCTTTAATTTTTAGTTTTAACTTTAGGGTTTAGTATTAGAGTATCCGTTGTGGCCCGTGAGCAGCCTGCTGTGAGCCACAATGTGATCCACCTGGATAGCTCGACCCATAACAAGACCCAGCGACCGTTGCCGCGAGCGAGCTCAAGCGACCTAGCTCGCGTGAGCTAGCGAGTCAAATTCAAAAGTCTTGGCCATTGGCAGTTAGCTAACGGTCAAAAGTAATTGAGTTAATTAAATTATTGCTTGATTTTGATAAAATAATTTGTATATATATAGTGCTTGTTAATCAAAAAAAGAACATCTCAATTTTTTTTATCTTCCACTTGATCACATATGGCAAACCAAAACCCAAATCCAAACCCGAATCCAAATCCAAATCCAATCAACCGTGTGCGACCACCAATGTGGACTATAGAGGAAGAACTCGCCTTGATGAATTGTTATATTCACCAACAAGAGCTAGGAGATCTCGAGCTAAGCCAAAGTTTTTGGCGAGCGGTTGTCACCCGATTCAACCAACAAATGGGTGAAAACCATCGTCCAACTGACGCGATATATGGAAAATATTGTTCCATGAAGGCGAAGTGCACCATATTTGAGCATTTCTACATGACTGCGATGAACGAGAACCCGGGTTTAAACGATGAAGACTGGATTGAAATGGCTCGTAATGAATACGGAGCCATACACAATGATAACTACCCACGTGTTGAGACTTGGAGACTTATGAGAGGACGATTTCTAATATAGTCGTCTTTCTACTATTATGTTTTTAAATAATGGTTTGATGTTTATAGAACGTGATGTTATTTTATGTTTTTTTTATGTAGTGTTTATTTTAATATTGATGCAATGGAATGTTTTATATTTTAGTCTATTTTTTCTTTTATTTTTAGTTTAATGTTTTTTTATAAAAAAATTGTGGTAAATATTAAAATATGTTTGGTAAAAAAAAAAACCCGCTAACCTTGAACCACAACACCCTACCGTGAGCAACCGCCGGCCGCTGCCCAGTGCCACGTAGGCGTTGACGTGGTAAAATATTATTCGATAAATCCCCCACTCACCTCTACCTACAACGGACCGTCTTAGGGGCTGTTTGGTAGCCTCTTAACGAGACTCTTAACCATTCAGCATTCAGCGTGTTTGTTTCAGCTTCTGAATGGAATGGTTAAGTCCGAATCGTTAAGATTTGGGATGTTGCTGAACCATTAAGCACTGAACTATTAAGCACTGAACTAGGCTAAACCTTAATGAGGCTTCCCTACCAACGTGGAACAAGAAAACTAACCATTAAGGGGTCCAACTTAATGATTCAGCGCTTAATCATTCAGACCTCTTAACCATTCAGACCTCTTAATGATTCAACACTTAATCAACCAAACAGTCCCTTAGCGTTTAATATTTATGGTTTGGAGTTAGACTTTAGCTTTATGGTTTAAAGTTATGGTTTCGATAAGTAGGTTTTAAGTTTTAGCTCTCATACTTCCCCACCCAGCCTCTATCACTCACAGGCGGTATTGAGATTAAAAAAAAATATTTCTTACACTTTACTTGGCCAAACAAACTTTTTGACGGACCGTCCCTTTAGATTTATGTTTTACTGAAGGCAAACAAGAGGTTACCACGGCAGCGACCAAATAAACAAACTTGCTACAGTCAGGTCCTTTTTTCCTTTTTTTTTTTTTTGCATTGAAAGTTTGTGTTCAACCATGAATGATTAAATTCATTTATTTATTATTTGAACTTGTGCTTTTTTGGCTTAATTTAATGAAGCTGAATCCAAATACATCATATTGAAAGTATGCACACCACCTGTTCGATAAAATGTCTGTGTGAGGATATCATGAATGATCTTTTGAATATGTTATTAAGCTTACTGCTAATAGGATAGCATATTTTATGGCACCGAATTTCTACTATACCCAAAACAGGAGGCCAAAATTTTCTATTAGCTTCTTCTTGATATGTCACATTTGTAACTCAGTTTGTAAGTTTGGCATGAAACATAACCAGCATAAATGTACTCTCTTGTTTATTTTGCTAATCAAAGTGTTGTGCTCTGATGTAAAAACCTCGGCCGATTCGGCACGGCCAACCCTAGAACCGAAAATTTGAATATTAACCGAAGACGAACCACAGTACGACATATTGGTCTGTTTAGGTTGCTGTTGTGTTGTGTTTAACACATATAGTATTGTTATTTTTATACTTATAGTTTACAGTAGAGTTCCAAAAACAATTAAAAATCACACCAACACATTTCGTTTATGTCAAATCTACTCTAAACTGAATTTTTGATGAGTAAGAAAAACATAAGTTTGATGAACTTTTTGCACGATAGAAATGTTAGGGGCGAAGATGATTTTGTGACTCATCATCATTAGGACTGACAATGAGTTGTACTTATTACCATTAGAAATGACAATGAGTTGACATCTCTGATTGGTTTGACAACCTCGTATTGACATCTCTGATGGAGCTAGAGCTAGGTGCTTGGGTATTTATCCCCATTCAAAATAGCGAAAACCCCAATGTGAACGTTGATATCTCTAATGGAGCTAGGTGCTTGGTTATGCAAAAGAATTCAAGTCTGATCTGTAGTTGTAATTAGTTGAGAAGAGAACTTTATTCTCATACATGTCTAACAAGTGTTTTTTTTTGTTCCATAACTACCTACTCTAAATATAATTGCACGATATGTATAAATTTTTAAATAAATTCTAAACTAGGAAAATAAAAAATAACCAGTTATTAGCATTTAAGTTTTGTAAGTTAGAATGAAAGCCCACAAGGGAAATGCAAAAAAATTATATTTAGGTATTAGTATTTAAAAATTGTTTTCGTTTACTTATATAAAAGCATAGCTAGATATCGAATGTTAAGCCCTAATTCTTTTGTTGCTGAATTGATGCTTGAAGAATGAATTAATACCTATATTTTGGTTATATGGTTTAATGTGTTTTAAGAACTGGTTTTATTCTTGTAACGCCAAGTATCCATGTTCTTCGTGTTAACATCTTCCTAAAGAATCATTCAGTTACCTAAAGCAGTACTAATTTTCGATTTTCTTGGTAAGTAATTGTTGCCTTCAGAGAGTTAGATGCTGAACACATCTGAGTGTTTGCAATTGTGACTTGTTGGGTGAGGACTGAAGTTTTATTGAATCATAGTGTGTTTATTGGTCGGAAAGTTAGTAACTTTATTTTGGATTCTGTTTTATTTATTTTTTTAAACACCCTTTTTTACTATTTTGATTATTTGCATTTGCATCTTTTATTCTTTTGAATAGGAGAGCCGGATATACAATGAATATATGATATATGAAGTATTCTTGTTATCATAATCTAGGATTCGTAATCCTATACTAACCTCTGTGTTCTTGAATCCAGAGGTTAATAACTTCTTATGTCTTTTTGATAATATCGATTCTTAGGAATTTTTTAGCTTCATTTGGTGGTTATTGATATAAGTATTTCATTTCATATTAGCAGACACCAACCCTAACAAGCAAATTGTCTTCAAGCTCTCAGATTAGGCACACCAATTTGTATATTCCACATACAACAGCTTAGATAGTAGCATAAACACATAATGTGTTAGAACTTGAAGCCTATGTAGCACTGGGATGGGTACGGGACCGGGGTACGGGAACGATACGGGTACGGCAAAACTCAAAAATCCTAGATACGGGTACGGCAATGGTATGGCAATAAAAAATATAAAAAAAATATACATATATTAAACAAATTCCAAAGTACTATTGATGTAAAACATCTTTCGAAATAATTAATTATATATTATGTTTAATGATTAACAAAGTTTATATTTTGTATATATGTAAAATATATATATATAATCATATAAGAAAAATGAAAGCCGTTGAAAATATAAGAAAAAGAATCTAAACAAGTAAAAATTTAAAAATTAATAATAATAAATAAATTACATCAAAACAATTTATTATTGATATTGATAATTTTAAGCATAAGGAATGAATCATGGATTAGTGGATAAAATTTATCAGTTAAAAACAACAAAGAAAGCCCAAAAAATCAAATAAGAACTTGAAGCCCAGCAAGTAAAAAAAAACCCATGTAATAAAACCCTAAAGTGTATCCCTGCAAAAAAAAAAAAAAAAAAAAAAAAAAAAAAAAAAAAAACAGAGCAGGGCCCTTCAAAAATAGAAGAAAGGAAAACACAACGTGAGGGAAGAACGGAGAAGAGGCGATTAATGCAGTTCAATAGGTTTCTCACTTCTCATCTTTTTCAATAGGAAACGTTTCCGTCCCCATCAAGCTTCGGAATCGGGTACTCGACCCATTTGGGCGTTGAGTGAGTGTAGGTATCATATAGTTGTAGCACGCTAGCCCTTGCAATTTACGTCCCTAATACACACTGAATATGAAGCATTCAGTGTGTAGGGGTTGATGAAAATATGAATAGAACATAGTTTTCAAAGGTGCAAAGGGTGAGCTGTGGGTCTAGCTATGAGGCGCTTAAAAAGCAAGGGCCTGAGACAAGCAAGACGTATAGCATAAACATACCATTTTAGAGGTTTTAGGCATGTTTTAGGCTTGTTTAGGGCCAGTTTAGGCTGGTTCAAGGCCATTTTTAGAAGTTTGGCTGCAAGACGTTTTCGCTATGACTCACCTTGCCTGGGTTGTCTTTGACAACTGTGGACTAGAATAAGCTATTTTGTTTACATCTATTCAGGATATTATGATTTAACAATGGGGTATTAGAATGTGCTTTCTAAACTATTTATTGTTACAGTCTTGCACTAACTAAATGAATTATTAGATAATTATGTGGTTACGACTAGGGATTGTTAGATTATAATACATCTATTTTAAAAATCAGTTTTCTTGCAGCACTTCAGCTACTTCTCCCAGTCTGATAATTTGATCTAAATAATCAGAAAATATATAGACCAATTTCTGTCAATGATCATTTTAGACGCACATCCAAACACTCTTTAAGGCTGTATATATCATACATATATAACATCTATTAGATATGGGCCATGTAGTTAACGTTGTGGATATATGTAGATGCAAACACTGAATTAAAATGGAATTCCAGTCTTAGAACTACTTTAAGAGAACAGTACTGACATTTTACATTTTAACAGTTTTAAGAAGAGCAATGGGGGTGATAAAAGATGGGTCTATTTCGGGTGTTTTACCAAGTAACAACGTCTTTGCAATTAACTATCCTGGTTACCCTTCATCTATTGAACGGGCCCTGGAGACTCTTGGTGGGACTCAAGCTATTGCCAAGGTAAGAACTTCTGTTAGATGTAGCATAATGCGTGAGTCGGGCAGGTTGTGTAAGCAGTCAATATGTATACGGGTTATTCTTTTAGTATATGTCAGTAGGTCACAACGGGCATGGCTGACTAGCAAACTCCTTTTTTCAGTGTTTTAATTTCTTACAAAAAAAGTTTTGTGCCAGTTGTGATTACAAATAGAGTAATATCACTGTAGGAGTTAAAATGTATGAATAAAAAGATTTTGGAGATTGTTTACTTATGTGTTAAAAGTAGACTTCTAGTTTGAACATGCGTTTGTCTGTTAGCTATTTTTTTCTTATGTTTGGCTGTTTGTCAATGAGTAGAACTGCGACCTGTAAGTTTTAATCAGTGATTTGTCTAAACCGCTATGATGTTTGTAGGCTCGAGAATCATCATCAAACAAATTAGAACTTCATTTCCGCCCTGAAGATCCGTACTCACATCCTGTAATTGGGGATGTTGTGACGCCTTGCAACCAGTTTTTATTGAAAATATCGAAACAAAAAGATGAGAGACAGATATCAGAAGGAGCAGAAGAAAAAATTTGTGCTGATATTGTTGGCCATGTGTCGGAAATGTATAATTTTAATGGTTAGAAAAATGTCAAACTTGTTTTTTTATTATTTTTTTCAACGCCATGAAAGTTCAAAATGGGTCAAATGATGAAATAAATCTCTGAAAATGGAACAGGTTGAACTGGTTAAAGATCCAAAAAGTTCTAACTTTTAATCAAATACATAAGGCATCTTAAATCTTTTTTTTTAGAAGAGATTATTTTATTCTTTAAGTTAATCTAGTTTCATATGATATTTATTGCATTAGCTATATGCAAAATATTTTTAGAAAGGAAAAAAAGTGGTGGTGGGTTGGCTCTACTAACCCGACCCATCTGATCTGCAGATAAAATTACTGATTTGACCAGGTTCCCAACCCATTTGACCCACCTTTTTTTTTCTGACATCCTTATATTCATTTGTGTTTGAATTATATAGGAGTGGCAGACTATCAGCACGTTCTTGCTGTTCATGCTGATGTTGCACGGAAAAAGAAGAGAAACTGGGCTGATGTAGAACCACAATTTGGTGCGGTCCGCATCCCACCATGTTCTTTTTATCTATATTGTTTGTTGTCATTGCATTTTCAAAATTTGTTAAAAGTTGGTAGCTTTTTGTGTATGTGCACTCTGCAGAGAAACATGGGTTAATTGATGCCGATCAAGAGGATTTAATGATTTTACTACCCCCTCTTTTCTCACTGAAAAATGCACCGGAGAATGTGGTGTAAGATGCTTTATCTCATTACCATAACAAATGACTTTCATTTCATATATATTGTTTCACTCATAGTATATTTATATTTTCTTTTAGGTTGCAACCATCTATGTTTGCGAGCCAGAAAAAGAAACATGAGGGATTTCTACAGTACCGTTGGGAGGTATCATCAATTAATCTCAAGATTGTTTATTTTTCTCTTTTTTTTCCTTTTGCTTATTTTATATTTGTATAACATTGTATTTATGTTAACTAAAAATTAATCGAAATTCATAAATTATACGGTTTAAAGGGTATACTCAGTTTTATATTTAAATGTCTTAATGCAGATGGACATAGAACCTTGCCTTGCAATTGATTTCAACATCAAAGATATCCTCATTGCTTAAAGTTTTATATGTATACGGATCAATTAGAAATATCATCATCTTTTTGTGCGTGCGCAGCGTGTGTGTGATTTGCTAAATATTCTATGGCTTAGAAATATATTCTGATTATGATTTTTGCTGCCTTAACATTCATACATGTTCCTAAGAAAGTGAACTGGGAAAAGTTCATAGCTGAAGGTACAAAAGAATGGAAATACCAGATGGCAGTATGTGATTTGTTTAACGAGCGCCCTATATGGATCAGACAATCTTTGTCTGAGAATTTGTCTAACAAAGGTTTGAGTCTTGGTGAAAACTCTATAAAAAGGTATGTTTGGAAAGATTTAAGTTTTGATAAATGCCATATTACACCTAAACAATGTAAATTAGATACTGACAAAATTGAATAAGAGCATAATGGTAGGGAACACATTTTATTAATTAAATATCATAATTTGATCATTATATTCTTCTCTGTTTCGTTACACTCCAGATTCTCATATCCTACTGTATGTTTTAAAAAAGGGTATAAATGTCATTAGTATGAAAACGGGTATATATTCGATATTGTAGTTCGCTTGTTGGGTATACTATATTTTTACCAAGTTTTGAGGGGATATATGAAATTACCTAACAATTTAGTCTAATGGGATTTAGATGTCCAAGGTTGACAATTTTGCAAAATTAGTTTAGAATAAAACTACAAACGTTAGTTTTATCTTTAATTTAATATATGTGGTTTACAGGTTTCTCTTCAGGGCAGCGTATTATTTTGCAAATGGGCCATATCGTATGTTTTGGATTAGAAAAGGATATGATCCTCGTAAAGATCCAGAATCTCGTATGTAAGGATTCTACGATAATATACTCCTTTTGTACTTCACAAATGAATATTATATATTTATTTGTTTTTGGTATTTTTGTTTCTTTAGTATCTTAATTTGTTTTACCAAAATTTGGTCTTGGCCACAGATATCAGCGGATGGACTTCAGAGTACCACCACCTCTGAGAAGCTACTGTGATAGTGGCATAGCATCCGGGTAATGCGTTTTTAAATTTTATATCCCCAGTCTTTAGGAAGGACCATAGTCACATAAATCGCTCAAAGACCCACGATTTTCGTATTGGATCGTTTCGTACCGGATCGGAATTCGCCACTGTTCCGATCGAGTATGGTACAGCGATCCAAACCGCTGCAATTCACGATCCAACCTTTTAAGGGAACGTGGATCCAGAAGAGAGTAATTCGCGTCCCATATGTTAGAGAAATCGATTTTCTTAGACCTAAAAACACGAATTGATGGGGTCTGACATACAGTATGTGTATAGAGGTTTGTGAAGAAGAAGAATAGGAACAATCAGGAAGAAAGAAACAACGGCTGTTGTGTTTAGGGCTTTAGGCATTTTAGGGTTAGATAAATTTAGGAATTTAAACACTTAACCCCTTTATCTTTCAATAGTTTACATTTAGATCCTAAAACTTGTATTTTTTTTTACACAAAATGGTTAAAATTAATTTATGTATTTAAACATATAAGTTATATCTTATATAGTTTATGGTTAAAATTAGTTATAAATTCATCCAATCTTATATTACTGTTAAAAGTCACGTACCTCTGGTAAATATAAATATTATTAAAATTTATATCGGGTACATCGAACCGGACTATACGGAAAACCGTACCGGATCGTACCGGTACGTACCGAAATGGACCTACCCCCCTCCGTACCGAATTCGTTGAGCTAGCGAACCGCGTACCCGATCCGCGTTCCCGTTCCGGAGCGAACCGCGATTTAGGTGACTATGGGAAGGACATCCAATTTCTTGGAAGGAATTAAGACAACTTTTAAGGTTGTCCATCATCCGGTTTGGCCAGTTATGACAAAATTTTGTGCCAAATCTCTAACTACGGTTTCGGGATTTGACAAACGAACTGGTCGGGACTGGGTGGGTTGGCCGGACCGGCCGCTTTTAGTAGTTTAATATACTTTTTCAATATTTTTTTTTTCAAAATCGTTAGTTTATTTGAAACATTTATAATACATATACCTAACCTCATTTTACAAAAATGATAAGGTTAAAACAGCCGGTTAAGGTTAAGCCGTCAAAATTGCATTGTGATCGTAAACCATATAAATCCCATACGGGTGAAATGGCCAACTTGATTCGGTTTGGGCGGTTATGGTTTGAACACTCCTAATACTAAAAGCAATAATTTAAGATATACATTTTGATTTGTTTTGCAGGTTGAAGCACAAATGGGAGGATTTATGTGCCTTTCGAGTTTTCCCATACAAATGTCAAACATCATTCCAGTTTTTTGAATTTGTCGATGATTACATTCAACAAGAGATTAAAAAAGCCCGTGACTCGAACATCTTGCACTGTAAGTTATATTATGCTTTACTTCATTTTACATTTGTGTGAGTGTGTACTATGTAAAATCATTTACTTGCAGTTAGCAGCCGGTTGGTTCTCTCCACACATCCTTGAGATTTTGAGGTTACGCGTTAAAGTGAGGTTTTTATCGGTATACCCAAATCCTGGTGCAGAGTCCTTTCAGAAATCAGCTTCTTTACATCTTGAAAAGTTAAAAAGAACAATAAATGTGATAAAAGAAAAGACAGTCAATAGAGGTGTGGGTTTATGAATTGTCTCCTCTTTATGTTTTAAGAAATTTGTGTCATGCAAAAATGTTGGTTTGACGTAGCTGAGTATGCAGATGAAGTTCATGCCGAGGAGAATGAAATGAGTAATGATGAAGATGATGACATGGAAGATGATATTGAGGATGAAAATGCAGATGAGGATTTTGATGCGTATGAGGGACTTGATATGGTAATATAATCCTATCCCGTTTCTATATAGGTTCCATTATGATTTTTACTAGAGGTGACATCGATTATGTATTATCTCTAATGGAAACGGGTCAAATGGGTTGAACAGGTTCCACATGTCAACTCATCCGAAATGAATTTCAAAGCATAAAACCTACTCAATCGTTTCAATAAAAAATAGACTTCTTTATAAAAATATATCTTTTAAAGTCATTTAACGCATTCTGAAATTCTGAATGAAAGTGTTCCGGCCCGTTTCTTTCGTTCTGTACCTAATTACCCCTTTTGACCCGCTACCCTATCCATCAGACCATCTATTTTGTCGTCATATTAAACGGACATCACATAATAATTTCGTCTAATTTTTTTTTTTCTGTTGTGTGTTTATAGGGTGGTGAGGGGACCGATACTTTACCAGAATCATCTTGTATCCTTGATATAATCACTATTTCTTTAATGTTAACATTTCTATCTTCATTCCTAATGAATTCTTGCTGATATTAGTTTTAAAAAGCGCACTTGAGTCGTGCCTAGGCGCCCTCAAGCGAGAGGTTAATCGCTTGACTGCTTGAGGTGACTGCATAGGCACGTGCACCTTGTACATGGGCACATTTGCGCTAGAGGCTATTCGTATATTAAATTGTACATAGGATTTATTTATATCTAAAATATGGGTAGATGAAGATAAAACCTATCAAAAATTTGAAAAAATTACTATTTAATACCTTGTGCCTCAAACCTCGGCACGATGGACCATATCACCTCAGTGTGCCTCTTGCTTTTTAAAACCAAGTTTCTGATTGAGAAAGAACTCGGCAATGTGAAAATGTGAAATCGATGTTTCATTCGACTGTTTTCCTATGTGTTGTAAAGATGTAAACCAAGAGAATGTTTCAAAGACATATCTGCAAGAATTATTTGGTAGCTTTCCAAATCAATGGAGGTTTACAAGATGCTGAAAACAGTGATGAAGAATATCATATATTTGATGGAAGCAACTCTGAAGATGAGGCTGATGATTACTAATATATTCTTATGTAGTGGTATAAGAAAAATGTTAAAATCTTAATTCCTTGTCATTGTAAATTTTAAGTTTAAGCTAATTATAAATAGGAGTTAATTGCAGTTTTACTTGAATGTATTTTGGTGAAATTCTCAGTTTCGAACCAATATTTATTTTTTATATTTTTTATTATTATTTTTTTTGTGTACAATTTTGGTTTCAGTTTTGATTTCACTGCACAAGACCAACTTTGTTAATTTCTACCCTTGAATGAAAGAGTATGTTAGTTATTTTACATCTAAAAGGGTATTTA